>CM038710.1:2664740-2679740 GCA_021613375.1 Megaleporinus macrocephalus
CCAAACATCAAATGAAGCTTATACTCCTGTTATCAGCTTGAGAAGCTCACTTGTGGAACTCCTATATAGGTCAACGTTTACATCTGTTGCGCCTCCTTCAGCTACGGAGGGTACAATCAAACGAAGTGGGTCAGTTGGAAGACTCCTACCTGGATCAAGAGAAGGTCACCAGCCTTAACTTTCAATCCGCGTGGCCCGGTCACACTGGCCCGGTGTTTCCACAGCGCTGCTGCTTCCTATAGTGGCGTCCCGTCAGTGGTGGTGGGAGCCCGAGCCTGCTCCCAGTGCGGCGTGTATGTGGAGCAGCAGGAGAACAGGCTGTACTCGAACCTCTGCACTGCAGCAGCCAGCGCGGGCGCAACCGGTGTCCGAGCGGAGCGTCCGACTTCACCGAGCACTGCCTGCGTCTACGAGCGGGACCGGGCCGGAGCGTCAGCACTGTAACACTCCCAGCAGGACGGGTTCAGCGGTCAGTATCTTTAAACTGCTTTAACTCCCGGGGCAACACATCGTCTCAGCCAATCACGCACTCAGTATCAATAACAACGGTGCATTCAGTGAAACACACTGCAAAATCAATCCCATGCACTTGTACACCCCCCCACCGAGCGGACCCCCGCCACCAGCAGAAAGTTCTCGTGTTTACGTAACCAGGACGGGCGCCGGTGGACGAGACCAGGAGCCAGAGACCTCCGAGAGGAGCAGCGGGTCGATGATGAGGTCCGTATCACATGCTTGCTTCCGTGGGAATACCCAGCGAGGCTGCTGGGAGTCAATCAGACCCGCACGCTGCGAGGCTTCCGCGCTCCGGGGGGCTTCCGCGCTCCGGGGGGCTTCCCGCTCGGAAAAAACTTCCAGAGAGCCCCAACGTGCCGTCCTCTCCGCTCCGCAGCTCCAACCAGCACGAGCAGAAACACTCCGCCGGACACTCCGCGCTAAACACTCAGCACACACACACGCGGGGGACAACGAGGCAAGGTCCGATCGCCCTTCTGCTCCAAAACACACTCTCTCTCTCCCTCCCTCCTTCTCGCTCCCTCTCTCTCGCTCTCTCTCTCTCCCTCTCTCTCTAACTCTCTCTCTCCCTCCCTCTCTTTCTCCCTCTCTCTCTCTCTCTCTCTCCCTCTCTCTCCCTCTCCCTCCCTCTCTTTCTCCCTCTCTCTCTCTCTCTCTCCCTCTCTCTCTCCCTCCCTCTCTCCCTCTCTCCCCCTCTCTCTCCCTCTCTCTCCCTCTCTCTCTCTCTCTCCCTCTCTCTCTCTCTCTCCCTCTCTCTCTCTCTCTCTCTCTCTCTCTCTCTCCGCGTCCCTGCAGGTAGCGGCAGGTAAAGCAGAAATGCGTCAGCTTCCGAAAGCCAGCGGCACAACACGGTGTAAGGAGAGACGGAGGGAGGGGGGACGGGGAGAGAGAGAGAGAGAGAGAGGGAGAGAGAGAGAGAGAGGGAGGGGAAACAAGTGATTTGAGCGAGGGCAGAGGAGAGAGGCAGAGCTGGGAGCTAGTGATTAATGAGAGAGAGAGAGAGAGAGAGAGAGAGAGAGAGAGAGAGGGAGAGAGAGGGAGAGGAAGAAAGAGAGAGAGAGGAAGGCAGGAGAGAGAGAGAGAGAGTGAGGGAGTGAGGGGAGGGAGGAGAGAGAGTGTTGCAGTGTTCTCTCGTGCTTCTCACACTTAAGGTGAAATAATGGGGTTACGTAATACAGCACGAGAGTGACAGAGGAGAGATAGAGGAGAGGTGAGGTGAGAGAGAGAGTGAGAGAGAGGGGGGGACAGATAAAGGAAAGGAGAGAGTGATAAAAGAGTGGGAGAAATTATGAGAGAAAGAATGAGAGAAAGGGAGGTAGGGAGGGAACGAGGGAGGGAGGGAGGTAGGTGGAGAGGGACAGAGGTAGATAGAGAGAGGGAGAGGGAGTGAGAGAGAGAGAGAAAGAGAGAGAGGGTGTTAAAAAGAGAGATAATGATAGACAGAAGGATTGACAGAGTGACAGAGTGAGAGAGAGCGAGTGATAGAGATAGAGAGAGTGATATAGAGAGTGAGATTGATAAAGAGAGACTGATAGAGAGTGATATAGAGAGTGATAGAGGGAGAGTGATAAAGAGAGAGTAATAGAGAGTGTGATAGAGAAAGTAATAGAGAGTAAGAGAGAGAGTGATAGAGATAGAGAGAGAGTGGATAGATAGTGAGATAGAGAGTGATAGAGTGAGAGAGTGATATAGAGAGTGATATAGAGAGTGATAGAGAGAGTGTATAAGGCGGGTTCAGTGTGTGTATGTTGGGAGTTTGGTTAGTAAATGATCTCCTTTTATGCAAACAGCAGCTCAGAGACAAACGACTGACTGACTCGTAACTTCATTCAGGCTGAGTCACGTTTCTGCAGAGTCACTGCAACCCACTGTACACTGGGAGCACAACCAAAGCATACAGTAAACAAACAAACAAACAAACAAACAAACAAACAGACAGACAGACAGACAGACAGACAGACAGACAGACAGACAAACAAACAAACAAACACACAAACAGACAGACAGACAGACAGACAGACAGACAAACAAACAGACAGACAAACAAACAATCAAACAAACAAACAGACAGACAGACAGACAATCAAACAAACAAACAGACAGACGGACAAACAAACAATCAAACAAACAAACAGACAGACAGACAAACAAACAATCAAACAAACAAACAGACAGACAGACAGACAAACAAACAATCAAAACAAACAAACACGTGTTCTCTTCAGTCTATTCCATTATCTGATCTAATAACTCATACAGCACACATACACTGACTCCCAGTGATTCCCAGCTCTGCCTCACTGGGATCCCGTATTCCCGACTCAGAGGCAGTTCTCAGACTTTCAGTCCAGATCACATAATAACCGGCTCCGGTTCTGTTTGGACACAAACAATGGAAACAGTCTGCTCAGTGAAACTGCAGAGACGCCAGAGCCACCTGCAGAGAAACAGCGCCGCCTGCTGGACTACACACACACTACAGCAGCCGAGTCACACTGAGGCCCACACCAGCACTGAGACTGACTGACTGGATCTCCTCACACTTCTATTTCACTATCTTTACCAAGAACCAGAACCAGAACCGGATCCACTGACCCGGCTTACGCAGTGTTCTGACCTAACGGGCCCATCTGATAGAAAACTAATATTCTTTACTTTGTAGAACATCTCTGATAAAACAGGAGAATTAAAGGAGCCGTGTGTAACCTCTAGTGGTAAGACCAGGTATTGCAACCTACTCAACTCATGCCACTCACCACTACCTTATACCTAGAACCTCTTCTGTTTAGCCATTTATTCTATCCATCGCCAGAAAGTAACTGCTGCACTATTTGTTCTGTCATAATATCCTGCCTGAGTTGTACTGAGCTACTGGTAAATAATTTATTTAGTATTTACTGTATATTCTTATTGTTTACTGTATATAGTTAGTATTTACTGTATATATTTATTGTTTACTGTATATAGTTAGTATTTACTGTATATTCTTATTGTTTACTGTATATAGTTAGTATTTACTGTATATATTTATTGTTTACTGTATATAGTTAGTATTTACTGTATATTCTTATTGTTTACTGTATATAGTTAGTATTTACTGTATATATTTATTGTTTACTGTATATAGTTAGTATTTACTGTATATTCTTATTGTTTACTGTATATAGCTAGTATTTACTGTATATTCTTATTGTTTACTGTATATAGTTAGTATTTACTGTATATATTTATTGTTTACTGTATATAGTTAGTATTTACTGTATATTCTTATTGTTTACTGTATATAGTTAGTATTTACTGTATATATTTATTGTTTACTGTATATAGTTAGTATTTACTGTATATTCTTATTGTTTACTGTATATAGTTAGTATTTACTGTATATATTTATTGTTTACTGTATATAGTTAGTATTTACTGTTTATTCTTATTGTTTACTGTATATAGTTAGTATTTACTGTATGTTCTTATTGTTTACTGTATATAGTTAGTATTTACTGTATATATTTATTGTTTACTGTATATAGTTAGTATTTACTGTATATTCTTATTGTTTACTGTATATAGTTAGTATTTACTGTTTATTCTTATTGTTTACTGTATATAGTTAGTATTTACTGTATATATTTATTGTTTACTGTATATAGTTAGTATTTACTGTATATTCTTATTGTTTACTGTATATAGTTAGTATTTACTGTATATATTTATTGTTTACTGTATATAGTTAGTATTTACTGTATATTCTTATTGTTTACTGTATATAGTTAGTATTTACTGTATATTCTTATTGTTTACTGTATATAGTTAGTATTTACTGTATATTCTTATTGTTTACTGTATATAGTTAGTATTTACTGTTTATTCTTATTGTTTACTGTATATAGTTAGTATTTACTGTATATATTTATTGTTTACTGTATATAGTTAGTATTTACTGTATATTCTTATTGTTTACTGTATATAGTTAGTATTTACTGTTTATTCTTATTGTTTACTGTATATAGTTAGTATTTACTGTATATTCTTATTGTTTACTGTATATAGTTAGTATTTACTGTATATTCTTATTGTTTACTGTATATAGTTAGTATTTACTGTTTATTCTTATTGTTTACTGTATATAGTTAGTATTTACTGTATATATTTATTGTTTACTGTATATAGTTAGTATTTACTGTATATTCTTATTGTTTACTGTATATAGTTAGTATTTACTGTATATATTTATTGTTTACTGTATATAGTTAGTATTTACTGTATATTCTTATTGTTTACTGTATATAGTTAGTATTTACTGTTTATTCTTATTGTTTACTGTATATAGTTAGTATTTACTGTATATATTTATTGTTTACTGTATATAGTTAGTATTTACTGTATATTCTTATTGTTTACTGTATATAGTTAGTATTTACTGTATATATTTATTGTTTACTGTATATAGTTAGTATTTACTGTATATTCTTATTGTTTACTGTATATAGTTAGTATTTACTGTATATATTTATTGTTTACTGTATATAGTTAGTATTTACTGTATATTCTTATTGTTTACTGTATATAGTTAGTATTTACTGTATATTCTTATTGTTTACTGTATATAGTTAGTATTTACTGTATATATTTATTGTTTACTGTATATAGTTAGTATTTACTGTATATTCTTATTGTTTACTGTATATAGTTAGTATTTACTGTATATATTTATTGTTTACTGTATATAGTTAGTATTTACTGTATATTCTTATTGTTTACTGTATATAGTTAGTATTTACTGTATATATTTATTGTTTACTGTATATAGTTAGTATTTACTGTATATTCTTATTGTTTACTGTATATAGTTAGTATTTACTGTATATACTTATTGTTTACTGTATATAGTTAGTATTTACTGTATATATTTATTGTTTACTGTATATAGTTAGTATTTACTGTATATTCTTATTGTTTACTGTATATAGTTAGTATTTACTGTATATATTTATTGTTTACTGTATATAGTTAGTATTTACTGTATATTCTTACTGTTTACTGTATATAGTTAGTATTTACTGTATATATTTATTGTTTACTGTATATAGTTAGTATTTACTGTATATTCTTATTGTTTACTGTATATAGTTAGTATTTACTGTATATATTTATTGTTTACTGTATATAGTTAGTATTTACTGTATATTCTTATTGTTTACTGTATATAGTTAGTATTTACTGTATATATTTATTGTTTACTGTATATAGTTAGTATTTACTGTATATATTTATTGTTTACTGTATATATATATATATATATAATGTGTAATGTTATATAATCAGTAGTATCATGTTTAACAGACTCTCTGGCTGTAGAATCGGAGCTGAAATTGAAAGTTGTTTGTCTCGTACGTGTGTCTCGGTTACTGTGAGCGTCTGCTGTGTTTAGTACACATCACCGTCCTTCACCGTCACCGCAGCAACACCAAATTTAACACACGCGCAGACTTCCTTTCTGAGAACTCTCACTCCCATTTAAACACTGAGACCCCCAGCACACACAGCTTCAGTACACCTACAGGTCAGCTTCCTGCTCTGTTCATCACCTCATAGCATTTAAAGGAGCAGTGTGTAAAATCTCTGATCAGAAACAGAACATATACAGATCTATGTTTCCATCAGTGTATAATTACCTCTAATTACAAACCGTTGTGTTTGTTAGCTTTAAATTAGTCTTCATATCTACATAGGAGCTCGTCTTCCTACAGATATCCTACAGATACTACCGCCGCCATGTTTCTACAGTAGCCCAGCACAGAGAGACCACACACTGGCTGTAGAGAGGGACCTTCAACTTGTTGTTGAAGCAGCAGCTTGAATTTGGTGGCGCAATAGGTTAATGTGGGATTACACACTGCTCCTTTAAGTCTCCTGATCCTCTTCTTCTTTATCAGATGGGCCCTTTAAGCCAATGAACTGCTGCATATCAGAATACTTAAGTGAGTACCGAAGTGAGGGGGTGGGGATTAGTACGTAGCAATACCCAGCCTCACCACCAGAGGTTACACACTGCTCCTTTAAATCTCCACTGTGCCCTGGGAGCATTCTGACCAATCCTGATGAGTCTCAGTGGGAGGTCAGAGCTGTGTGTGTGGGTCTGTGATGTATAACTAGATATCTAGATCTCAGTATGTAGCAGGTACAGTCCTGATACCGCACGCCTGGACTCTCAGAGCAGCTCTGCTTCTGTCCAGCGTCCAGATGTCCAGGTCTGGTAAATAAAGAGTGTAACTGATGATCAAAGCCTCATAAACCCCGCCTTCCTGACTCACACTGCCAGTCCACAGCGCCCTCACCCGCCTGACAGACCACTTCCCGCAAGTCTGTGACATCATCATCATCATCATCATCATCATCACCATCATCATCAGCTCATGCACAGTTCTGATGTTTACACCCACTGCGACTGTGTAGGCAACGGTTCTACACAGAACCAAACTCACTCACTCTAGATAAGTTCCAGATAAGTAGGTGCGTGTAAATATCTGGTAGTGTATGCAGGTTCTAGATAAGGGTGTGGATATAAGTGATAGTTTAGGCGGGTTCTAAATAACCAAAAATGAGTCGCAGTGTAAGCGAGTTCTAGGTAAATGGATGTGGATGTGAGTGGTAGAGTGGTAGGAAGGTTTTAGATAACAGAATTTAACTGGTAGTTAATAGGTTCTAAATAAATGGGTGTGGATATAAGTGGCACCTTGGGAAGGTTCTAGATAAGTGGGTATGAGTACTAGTGTACGCGGCTTCTAGATAAATGGGTGTGGATATGAGTGATGGTTTAGGTGGGCTCAAGATAACTGAATATAAACAGTAGTGTAGGTGGGTTCTAGATAAATAATGTGGACATATATGACAGTTTAACCAGGTTCTAGATAATGGTACATGAGTAGTGGTGTAAGTGGGTTCTTGATAAACTGGTGTTATATAAGTTTGGGCAGGTTCTACATAAATGAATCGGAATGTTAGTGTAAGCAGGTTCTAGATAGATGTGTGTGGATATAACCCACACACACACTAGTGATTACACACACTGGGGGCAGTCAAACACCCACATATACACACACACACACACACACACACACACACAAACTAGGGGGCAATGAAACACCCACACACACACACACACACACACACACACACACACACAAACTAGGGGGCAATAATATAATGTCCAGAGAGCCAGGACTCTGTAACGTCAGAGGAACTGAAGACCACAGCATGACCACACCCCCTCCAGAGGCCCTGTCTTTAATGGGAAATGAAACTATATATATATACGTACAGTACAAACCCAGCACCTCCAGCCGCGTCTGCTCCAACCAGAAAACAGGGAAGTGAGAACAACCGCACGAATCAGAGAGTGAAGAGAAAATCACACCTACTGCCTCAGAACTTCACCTTCTTCTGAAATGGAAATGTTCCTCTGTTTGTTTATCAAATAGACACGAAACAAACACAAATGCAAACGTCCAGCGAGGCTGACCGAGCGGCGCGCCTTTCCTCTGCAAACTGACTGAAACTCAAACGCTCACCTGAAAGCTCTGACATCACCACAACAGAGGCCTTCAGGCTCATTCCCACCGCAGCAGGGTCACTACCAGGGGTCAGCCGATACATCAGTCAGCCGATACATCGGTCAGCCGATACATCGGTCAGCCGATACACCAGTCAGCCGATACATCGGTCAGCCGATACATCAGTCAGCCGATACATCAGTCAGCCGATACATCGGTCGGCCGATACATCGGTCGGCCGATACATCGGTCGGCCGATACATCGGTCGGCCGATACATCAGTCGGCCGATACACCAGTCGGCCGATACATCAGTCGGCCGATACATCAGTCGGCTGATGTATCGGCCGACTGATGTATCGGCCGACTGATACATCGATACTGATACATCGATATACTGATGTATCGGCCGACTGATGTATCGGCCGACTGATACATCGATACTGATACATCGATATACTGATGTATCGGCCGACTGATGTATCGGCCGACTGATACATCGATACTGATACATCGATATACTGATGTATCGGCCGACTGATACATCGATACTGATACATCGATACATCAGTCGGCCGATACATCAGTCGGCCGATACATCAGTCGGCCGATACATCAATCGGCCGATACATCAGTCAGCCGATACATCAGTCAGCCGATACATCGACCCAATATTTCCCGCTTTTAAATATATCAGCATCAGCCGATACCTGCGTTTGGTAGCACAGCTTTAAACTCAGGCACGTCCGCGGGCAGCCCCGTGATATTGGTGTGGTGGACCTTTAGAAGACAACAGCAACAACAGTCCTGGTAGATAAAGGTAAGGCCTGAATTCAGATATTTCAAGGTCCTGTGGTCGTATAGTCAGTATATGTTACTAGTAAACTATGAAGAGCTGCTTCACTAGAACCAGCAAGAACCGGAAGACTATCAGCAGCTTGCTAGCTTAACAAATTAACCTCTTAAAATAATAAATAAAATTAATAGAATAAATATCTTTAAGAATATATCTGAAGATCTACAGTTCCACCAAGGACAACCAAGGTACCATATGAAAGCTTAGAATCTCTACTTCTCAGTTGTTTTGCCATTTCTACTTTAATGTCATTCAAAAAATAAATATTTTGGTCAAAAACTACCTTGTCCACTATTTTGTTAGTATTACAAAATATTAGGTACACTACTACATTTTTATTTTTTGTAAAGCCATATTTTGGCCAATCTGGACATATTATACATCAAACGAACGGGGAAAACCTCAGGATTGCGATTGGCCGATTCCGATTGAGGGCGGGGCTATATGCCACGGCAGGGCCACATGTAGTTATTAGTGCAAGTAAGTCATAAAACATAGTCTAAACTGGTTTATTACCATTTTTAACGAGCTCATATGAAACAGTATAATATATAAAATTAACAGTAAATAAAGTAAATCAAACAAACATCTCCAATACTGCCATCATTACATTTAGACCCTTCATTTAAAACTAAAAAATCTAATTAAATAAATACAGAAAAAACTGCAGTCATTAAACACAGACTCTTATTTTAAACTAAATCTGTAATCATTAAATCATTTTACTAATTTTAAAAACGTCCTGGATGAGTCTGCGTCACATACGATAAACACTGCCAGACAGACGACATGTTTTGTATCAGCGTATGTATTTCCACCTAGTGGTTCAGACAGGAATTGCAAGGAGCTGGCCGGAGAGCTCCTCTTCCTGAATGAAACACTGGAAAAACAGAAATTAGGCTTATTTGTTTAAAGCCATAGATCAGCTCTCAGGATCGGCTAAACTGGAGAAATATCGTCCGACCACATATTTTGATTAAAAATCGGTCGATACCGTTACAAAGCCGATCGATCCTTCCATCTCTAGTCGCTACCCTCTATACGTGTCCACTAAACGAGGCTGACTTACTGATAACCCACTAAGAAAACATGATCAGTTGTATCTGACTGGCGTAATGGGACACGACAGAGGGGCGGACCACCGATCCACAGCTGTAAGTGTTTGTAAGTGTTTATCTTACCCATATCCACTGTAGTGACCAACAGCATGGGGGGCAGTGGAAGCAGGCCATCCCTCTCTCCTCTCTTTCTTTTACAGTCCAGCAGAGCGAGTCCTACACCCTTACAATCCAACTCAGTCCAGATCTGTCACTCTGACTGTGTAGTAGATTATATTAAAGTGACTCAGTCCTGATTGATTTGAGTGACTCGTACAATCGACTACAGTCCACCTCAGTCCTGTAGAGACTCTTACACTCATACAATCCACTACAGTCCACCTCAGTCCTGTAGAGACTCTTACACTCATACAATCCACCTCAGTCCTGTAGAGACTCTTACACTCATACGATCCACTACAGTCCACCTCAGTCCTGTAGAGACTCTTACACTCATACAATCCACTACAGTCCACCTCAGTCCTGTAGAGACTCTTACACTCATACAATCCACTACAGTCCACCTCAGTCCTGTAGAGACTCTTACACTCATACAATCCACTACAGTCCACCTCAGTCCTGTAGAGACTCTTACACTCATACAATCCACTACAGTCCACCTCAGTCCTGTAGAGAGACTCTTACACTCGTACAATCCAATTCACTCCAATAGAACCTTACAGAGTCTTACAATCTAATCTGGTCCAACAGTGAAGCTCTTACAGGTCCAGGTAAGTAATCCTTACAATCTAGTGAATGTCCAATAGAGTAACCCTTACAATCTAGTGAATGTCCAGTAGAGTAACCCTTACAATCTAGTGAATGTCCAATAGAGTAACCCTTACAATCCAGTACCTGTCCAGTAGAGTAACCCTTTCAATCCAGTACCTGTCCAGTAGAGTAACCATTACAATCAAACACCTGTCCAGTAGAGTAACCCTTACAATCTAGTACCTGTCCAGTAGAGTAACCCTTTCAATCCAGTACCTGTCCAGTAGAGTAACCCTTTCAATCCAGTACCTGTCCAGTAGAGTAACCCTTACAATCCAGTACCTGTCCAGTAGAGTAACCCTTTCAATCCAAGTACCTGTTCAGTAGAGTAACCTTTCAATCCAGTACCTGTCAGTAGAGTAACCCTTTCAATCCAGTACCTGTCCAGCTAGAGTAACCCTTTCAATCCAGTACTGTCCAGTAGAGTAACCCTTTATCCAGTACCTGTCCAGTAGAGTAACCCTTTCAATCCAGTACCTGTCCAGTAGAGTAACCCTTTCAATCCAGTACCTGTCCAGTAGAGTAACCCTTTCAATCCAGTACCTGTCCAGTAGAGTAACCCTTTCAATCCAGTACCTGTCCAGTAGAGTAACCCTTTCAATCCAGTACCTGTCCAGTAGAGTAACCCTTTCAATCCAGTACCTGTCCAGTAGAGTAACCCTTTCAATCCAGTTAATGTCCTATAGAGTGACTCCTATAGTCCAGCATAACAGATCGACTCCTTTATGCAGCTCCATCTGGCTCAGCTGTCTGTTTCTGCTATTGATAGCACTACCGGCTGATGATGTGATCGTGACTCTTCCTATCTGAATTCATCAGCGAGAGAGAGAGAGAGAGAGAGAGAGAGAGAGAGACAGAGAGAGAGAGAGAGAGAGAGAGAGAGAGAGAGAGAGAGACAGAGAGAGAGAGAGAGAGAGAGAGAGAGAGAGAGAGGGGACTTCCGCTGAAAGACCACAAGCGCAACACCCACGTCACAACAAGTTCACAGTATAAACTACTGAAACTCAAGCGTCTCTACAGACACCGCAAGACACTACACAGTGAGATCTGTCCACACGTCTCATCACAGCCCAGCTTCTACAGCTCTACAGGTTCAAACACATCCGGTCCGAGCTTAGTTCCTCTGCACTCCGCCGACACTAGGACACAGCAGCACTCCTAAAAACACACTGCTACCTGAGATCTTGATTTATCTTAATGAAGTACTGAGCAGTCAAAGCAGGTATTAGATGAGAACTGATAATAATACTGGGTTGTATAGGAGAAGCTTGGAAAGAGTTAATAAACACACTGACGTATGAAAAAACACTACTTACTCTATTAATACTGATTAATATTTAATAATAAAGTGTAAAAGCTCTACTTACTCTATTAATACTGTTTAATATTTAATAATAAAGTGTAAAAGCTCTACTTACTCTATTAATACTGTTTAATATTTAATAATAAAGTGTAAAAGCTCTACTTACTCTATTAATACTGATTAATATTTAATAATAAAGTGTAAAAGCTCTACTTACTCTATTAATACTGATTAATATTTAATAATAAAGTGTAAAAGCTCTACTTACTCTATTAATACTGATTAATATTTAATAATAAAATGTAAAAGCTCTACTTACTCTATTAATACTGATTAATATTTAATAATAAAGTGTAAAAGCTCTACTTACTCTATTAATACTGATTAATATTTAATAATAACGTGTAAAAGCTCTACTTACTCTATTAATACTGTTTAATATTTAATAATAAAATGTAAAAGCTCTACTTACTCTATTAATACTGATTAATATTTAATAATAACGTGTAAAAGCTCTACTTACTCTATTAATACTGTTTAATATTTAATAATAAAGTGTAAAAGCTCTACTTACTCTATTAATACTGTTTAATATTTAATAATAAAGTGTAAAAGCTCTACTTACTCTATTAATACTGTTTAATATTTAATAATAAAGTGTATAAAGCTCTACTTACTCTATTAATACTGATTAATATTTAATAATAAAGTGTAAAAGCTCTACTTACTCTATTAATACTGATTAATATTTAATAATAAAGTGTAAAAACTCTACTTACTCTATTAATACTGTTTAATATTTAACAATAAAGTGTAAAAGCTCTACGTACTCTATTAATACTGATTAATATTTAGTAATAAAGTGTAAAAGCACTACTTACTCTATTAATACTGATTAATATTTAGTAATAAAGTGTAAAAGCACTACTTACTCTATTAATACTGATTAATATTTAATAATAAAGTGTACACAGTACATCATTAATTTAACCTTTTTTGACCTTTGATTTTATATTACTAGCATATAAACACCTACTGTGGTCTTCACCACCAAAGATCTGACGTCAGTAGCCTATATGAGGTGAAGTTTTCATTTAACCACACTCACCCCTCTTATTTAAGGCCTGTGTGCAGTGTAATAACATTCTCTGGCCAGCAGAGGGCGACATATGTTCACATAAAAGAACACACCAATCAGTCATGACATTAAAACCAGCTGATACAGTGGACAGTGAGTGGAGGTCCTGTATGGTCAGTGGAGCTGATACAGTGGACAGTGAGTGGAGGTCCTGTATGGTCAGTGGAGCTGATACAGTGGACAGTGAGTGGAGGTCCTGTATGGTCAGTGGAGCTGATACAGTGGACAGTGAGTGGAGGTCCTGTATGGTCAGTGGAGCTGATACAGTGGACAGTGAGTGGAGGTCCTGTATGGTCAGTGGAGCTGATACAGTGGACAGTGACTGTAGGTCCTGTATGGTCAGTGGAGCTGATACAGTGGACAGTGAGTGGAGGTCTTGTATGGTCAGTGGAGCTCCTGTATGGTCAGTGGAGCTGATACAGTGGACAGTGAGTGGAGGTCCTGTATGGTCAGTGGAGCTGATACAGTGGACAGTGAGTGGAGGTCCTGTATGGTCAGTGGAGCTGATACAGTGGACAGTGAGTGGAGGTCCTGTATGGTCAGTGGAGCTGACACAGTGGACAGTGAGTGGAGGTCCTGTATGGTCAGTGGAGCTGATACAGTGGACAGTGAGTGGAGGTCCTGTATGGTCAGTGGAGCTGATACAGTGGACAGTGAGTGGAGGTCCTGTATGGTCAGTGGAGCTGATACAGTGGACAGTGAGTGGAGGTCCTGTATGGTCAGTGGAGCTGACACAGTGGACAGTGAGTGGAGGTCCTGTATGGTCAGTGGAGCTGATACAGTGGACAGTGAGTGGAGGTCCTGTATGGTCAGTGGAGCTGATACAGTGGACAGTGAGTGGAGATATGACCTCACTCGAAGGCCAGCAAAGATCTCTAGCCTCAAGCTTCAGAAGTACTGAAATGAGCAGCTACTGAGGTTCAGGGTACAAGGAAGCACGTCCTGCGGACCGACTGCCTCGAAGCACTAAATCTCAGTCAGCGCACACGATCTTCTCACAGTCTCGAGTCATTATCAATCATTAATTTCACCCAGGGATAGAGAACCATGTCCAGGAACCAGAGGAACCCGTCTATCAAGAACTACCTTCACTGTTTATGTGCCTTCACTCGGCTGGAGTAAACATTCATTCGTACGAACGTAAATATGTGAAGCATGATCACGTTTATTCAACGTTCTTCAGGCAATAACTCTGATTTATGCCGTATTCAATCAAACGACCTGCCAAATGGACGAGGCGTGTGTCCGTACAGGGCAGCAGAGGCGAATAACTCCGACATTAGTCAACTCCGAGACGCTCCTGTAACTGTCATCGGCCTGCATTCCTGCTCCTCCCACACAAACAGGTTCAATCACAACTCGGCAAGGCCTCGCCTCTGAAGGTCAGCCGACTTACAAACATACAAATCAACTGGCCTCTCCTGGCTCCGCCCACAATACCTGCTATCACAGCTACTGTTGCTATTTTGGATATGATTTACGGAACACTGACAATTCATACAAACTGTTACATATATATCACAATACCTACATTTAGAGTTATACATTCAACCTAATGAGAAACTGTAACTCATTTTATATCACAATACCTACATTTAGAGTTATACATTCAACCTAATGAGAAACTGTAACTCAGTTTATATACAATACCTACATTTAGAGTTATACATTCAACCTAATGAGAAACTGTAACTCAGTTTATATACAATACCTACTTTTAGAGTTATACACTCAACCTAATGAGAAACTGTAACTCAGTTTATATACAAT
>CM038710.1:2682240-2692240 GCA_021613375.1 Megaleporinus macrocephalus
AAGTATGCATGTTTGGGTGTTTACCTGTGTGACTCACTCTGACTGCTGTACTAAGAGTGTGAACATTCAGACTCACCCACCTCTGCCTCACCCAGTCACCCTCTCTGCGTGTCTGGTGTGTAACAGACTCACCCAGGTGGGTCGCGCTCTATCTCTGTGCGCACTGCGGCTCCTGATCCGCGACAGTGGTCCGTCTACAGAGCTCTCGGTGGGAGCGGACCGCCGGCTAACGCTTCTCGACCGCATCCGCGCCGGATCCTGCAAATACAAACACATACAGTTTACCTGTACACAGGTAGGTGAAGGTAGTGTTACAGTTTACCTGTACACAGGTAGGTGAAGGTAGTGTTACAGTTTACCTGTACACAGGTAGGTGAAGGTAGGGTTACAGTTTACCTGTACACAGGTAGGTGAAGGTAGGGTTACAGTTTACCTGTACACAGGTAGGTGAAGGTGGTGTTACAGTTTACCTGTACACAGGTAGGTGAAGGTAGTGTTACAGTTTACCTGTACACAGGTAGGTGAAGGTAGGGTTACAGTTTACCTGTACACAGGTAGGTGAAGGTAGGGTTACAGTTTACCTGTACACAGGTAGGTGAAGGTGGTGTTACAGTTTACCTGTACACAGGTAGGTGAAGGTAGTGTTACAGTTTACCTGTACACAGGTAGGTGAAGGTAGTATTACAGTTTACCTGTACACAGGTAGGTGAAGGTAGGGTTACAGTTTACCTGTACACAGGTAGGTGAAGGTGGTGTTACAGTTTACCTGTACACAGGTAGGTGAAGGTGGTGTTACAGTTTACCTGTACACAGGTAGGTGAAGGTAGTATTACAGTTTACCTGTACACAGGTAGGTGAAGGTAGTGTTACAGTTTACCTGTACACAGGTAGGTGAAGGTAGTGTTAGGAGTCGTACCCTAGGACTCTTATTGGTACAGTGTAAGGTACCTACTCACCTGAGTCTCTTTATTGCTTTGCTGCGTCTGGTTCGGTTCCTGGGATGCCAGCTCCCAGCTCTGAGTCCAGACTGGCTCCTTCACCACTGGAGAGGTCAGGGTCTCTCTTCGGGGCCCAGAAGCTGCAGCAGAACCTCCGTCTGCTGGCGTGGTCCAGACTCTCTCTGGAGTCAAAAGAGAGAACGGAGAGGTTCCAATGCCAGACGTGGGTGTCATGCTAGCACCCTGGTTCGAAACCGCTGGAGATGTGAAAGCAGGGGCTTGGGTCGGGGTCAACGAGGGTGTTAAAGTTGGGCTCAGAACTGATCCTGAAACTCTTTCATCTTGTCTCTGGAGCATTTGCTCTATGCTCAGTCTGGAGCTAATGGGCCTTCGGGAACCTTCTGTGGCAGAAACCCACGCAGGTTCATCCACAGCGACTTCACCCTGAGACATACCCCAAGGTTCAGCTTGAGGAGAGTGCCATCCTGAGCCAGGCTGATTGGCCCCAGATGTCCAGTCTGGTTGGGATTTAGGTCTTTCTGTACTGAAGCCTTGGTGCAGGACTTGGGGTTGGAGGGGTGATTGATGCCTTGCTTGTTCTGAAAAGATGGAAGGTTGGAAGGAAGGCTGTGGTTGGGACTGGAATTGTGGAAGCTGGTACTGAGGCTGAGGAACTGGATTGGGTTGAGACTGGAGCGAAGGCTGAAGCTGATACTGAGGCTGAGAGATACCATGTTGCTGGTATGGAGGGATTGTGCTGGGTTGGAGATTCTGGAATTGCTGTTGCAGCTGGTACTGAGACTGAGGAATACCCGGTTGCTGGGCTTGTGGGAACGTGTTGGGTTGGAGATTCTGCAGCAAGGTTTGGGGGTTGACTGGAGTCGCTGGTTTGGTTGAGGTAAACTCGGGCATACCGAAAGGATCTACAGAAACCTCAGGCTGAGTTTGGCTCCTGAAGGAATCTATGTCCAGGATAGATGGCCTGTAGGCTTCTTCGGCACGAGGTGAAGGCTGCTTCCATCTGCTGGCGGGGCTTGCGTCCCTATTACCCAAATAAACTGTATCCAGATCCAGAACCTTGGGCCTTAGAGGGGACTCTGGTGTTCTCTTTTCCTGTTCAGTCTCCTGCCTCTGTCGTTCAGCCACTCTCGGCAACTCTTCCTCTCTTTCTTTCTTTGGCCGGGCCACTTGCTGTCTATCCCTCTCTCTCTCCTCTTTCTGGAGCTGGAACTCAAGAAGTCGATGTCTTTCGACTTCCTTGATCCTGTCGAGTTCCTCTAGCTCTCTCTGCTTCTCTCTTTCCTCTGCTTTCTGTCGCTCTGACTGCATCCATCTCTGCATCTCCTTCTGTTGCTCCAGTTCTTTCTGCTTCTGTCTTTCTAGATCCAGCTCCCTTTGCCTTTCCAACTCTTTCTGTCTTTCAAGTTCTCGCTGCCTCTCAAGTTCCCTCTGCCTCTCCATCTCTCTTTGCCTCTCCAGTTGTCTCTGTCTTTCCTTCTCGAGCTCCCTCTGTCTTTCCTTCTCGAGCTCCCTCTGTCTTTCCAGTTCTCGTTGTCTTTCCAGCTCCCGCTGCCTTTCCAATTCTTTTTGCCTCTCGATCTCCCGCTGTTTCTCCAACTCCCTCTGCTTCAGCCTCTCGAGTTCCCTCTGGTTCTCCAGCTCCCTTTGTCTCTCCATCTCCTTCTGTTTCTCAAACTCTCTCAGCTTCAGCATTTCCTGCTCCAGTATCCTCTCCTTCTCTCTCTCGTATTCTTTCTGTCGCTGTCTCTCAAATTCTCTTTGCCGCTCGAGCTCCCTCTCTGCCGCCTTCCTCTTCTCGTATTCGATCTGCTTCTGACGTTCCTTCTCCAGTTGCTTCTGCCGCTCCAGTTCCCTTTGTCTCTCCAGCTCTTGCTGTCTCTCCCTCTGACGTTCCAACTCCCTTTGCATCTCTTTTTCTTTCTCCAGCTCCCTTTGCCTTTCCATTTCCTTTCGCTCCCTCTCGATCTCCTTTTGCCTCTCCATCTCCACTTCCCTTTGTTTCTTCTGTCTCTCCAGCTCTCTGATCCGTTCATACTCTGCCAGCTTCTGCCTTTCCATCTCCAGGTTCTCCTCTATCGCTCTCTCTTTGGGCTGTGTGGTATTCCACTGTGTTCTTTCTCGACCTTCACGTCTCCGCCACTCTTCCGCAGAGCTTTTCAGAAGCGCAGGGTCCATTGAAGGGTTCCTCCTCACCGAAGCTGACCTACTCGGGTAGCCCCATCGACCGACTTTCACAGAAAAGTCATCAAACGGCACCTCCGTCTTCACACGTTCCTCAGTTTTCCCTTGTTCCTCACCTCCGAACATCACTTTTTCCGTCCCGGCAGACTGGTGCACGGTCTCGTTCAGCTGACCCGTCAGAGCAAAGTAGGTTGCCCTTGGCCGGGCCGTCGGATGCTCGTAGGCTTCCACCATCTTTGGCCTTTTGGCGGCTGCTGCAGCTTCTTCTCGTTCCCTTTCTCTTTCTTTCTCTCTCTCCATCTGTTTCTGCCTCTCTGCCTCCATCTGTATCTGCCTCTCTGCCTCATTCTGTCTCTCCTCCTCCTCCATGTCAGCTCTGGCAGCCATGTGAACCTCCATCTGCCTTTGGATCTCTTCCTCCATCTTCCTCACCATCTCCCTCTGCTTGTCCGTTCCAGCATCCACAGCTTCCGACTGTCCCCACTTGGGCAGCGCCCCCACTCTGAGGACACGGGCACTGCTGGGCTCCGTCGGAAGTGCGTCTTTATTCCTAAGCCGGACGTTGTCTTTATCGCTAAACTGGTTGTTGTGCCCGAGGATTGAACTGCTATCTTCAGGTGGACCTCCAACCACTTGCTGCGACCTTCCTGACCCCTCCGACCTTTGTGAACGGAGAGTGAGGGCCCGGTCTTCTAGGTGAGCGGTGGGTACACTCTCACTCACCGCACGGATCCCTTCGACAGGAGCCAGGGTATCAAAGACGTGCTCCACGCGCCGCGGGCTGGAGGGGGACCCTGGCTCCCTGTAAGTTGCTGTGACTAAGGTCCCATCCTCGTTATCCTTCGGAGTTTTGGGGACGATGTCTGCTTTAGTCCGGAGAGAGAGGTTCCGCCTGGGCATGGGCTTCACCACAGGACTCGCCGGGCTGCTGCTGTCCTCCAGCATCTGAACGTTGTGTCTTTCCACCACATTATCAAACATCGACGCTCGGACTGTTTGCATCCCACCGCCGCTAGAAGGCAGGACAGATGAGTCTTCCTGTGGCCTCCTGTCTTCTGGGGTCCTTGGCTGTCCAAAGGAAAAGGGGTCCTCGGTCTGGAAAATCAGAAGAAAAAAATTGCATCAGCCAAGACACGTTAAGTTTGCTTCTTACACTGGAGTTATAGGGCTAATGATGATAACATTCTATTTCCATATAACTAACAGTATTTCTCCTAACAAACAGATATATGTGTGTATATATATATATATAATGACTGAAAACTGAATATATGGAATGAAACTAGAGAATATAGAATGAAAATCTAAATATATGGAATAAAATTTAAAAAATACAGAATGAAAGTCTGAATATATGGAATAAAACTTGAAAATAAAGAAAGAAAGTGAATATATGGAATAAAACTTGAAAACACAGAATGAAAGTCTGAATATATAGAATAAAACTTGAAAATACAGAATGATTGTATGAATGTATGGAATAAAAGTCTAAATATATAGAATAAAACTTGAAAATACAGAATGAAAGTCTGAATATATAGAATGAAATTTGAAAATATAGAATGAAAGTCTAAATACATAGAATAAAACCTAAAAATACAGAATAAAAGTCTGAATATATGGAATGAAACTTAAAAATACAGAATGAAAGTATGAATATATAGAATAAAACATGAGAATATAGAATGAAAGTCTGAATATATGGAATACAGAATGAAAGTCTGAATATTTGGAATAAAACTTGAGAATATAGAATGAAAGTCTGAATATATGGAATATAGAATAAAAGTCTGAATATATGGAATAAAACTTAAGAATATGGAATGAAAGTCTGAATATATGGAATAAAAGTCTAAATATATAGAATAAAACTTAAAAAAACAGAAAGAAAGTCTGAATATATGGAATAAAACTTAAGAATATGGAATGAAAGTCTGAATATATGGAATAAAAGTCTAAATATATAGAATAATACTTGAGAACATAGAATGAAAGTCTGAATATATGGAATACAGAATGAAAGTCTGAATATATGGAATAAAAGTCTAAATATATAGAATAAAACTTGAGAATATAGAATGAAAGTCTGAATATATGGAATATAGAATGAAAGTCTGAATATATGGAATAAAAGTCTAAATATATATAATAAAACTTGAAAATACAGAATGAAAGTCTGAATATATGGAGCAAAAGTATAAATATATAGAATAAAACTAGAAAATACAGAATGAAAGTCTGAATATAAGGAATAAAAGTCTAAATATATAGAATAAAACTTGAAAATACAGAATGAAAGTCTGAATATATGGAATAAAACTTGAAAATACAGAATGAAAGTCTGAATATATGGAATAAAAGTCTAAATATATAGAATAAAACTTGAAAATACAGAATGAAAGTCTGAATATATGGAATAAAACTTGAAAATACAGAATGAAAGTCTGAATGTATGGAATAAAACTTGAAAATACAGAATGAAAGTCTGAATGTATGGAATAAAACTTGAAAATACAGAATGAAAGTCTGAATATATGGAATAAAAGTCTAAATATATAGAATAAAACTTGAAAATACAGAATGAAAGTCTGAATATATGGAATAAAACTTGAAAATACAGAATGAAAGTCTGAATGTATGGAATAAAACTTGAAAATACAGAATGAAAGTCTGAATATATGGAATGAAACTTAAAAATACAGAATGAAAGTATGAATATATAGAATAAAACATGAGAATATAGAATGAAAGTCTGAATATATGGAATACAGAATGAAAGTCTGAATATTTGGAATAAAACTTGAGAATATAGAATGAAAGTCTGAATATATGGAATATAGAATAAAAGTCTGAATATATGGAATAAAACTTAAGAATATGGAATGAAAGTCTGAATATATGGAATAAAAGTCTAAATATATAGAATAAAACTTAAAAAAACAGAAAGAAAGTCTGAATATATGGAATAAAACTTAAGAATATGGAATGAAAGTCTGAATATATGGAATAAAAGTCTAAATATATAGAATAATACTTGAGAACATAGAATGAAAGTCTGAATATATGGAATACAGAATGAAAGTCTGAATATATGGAATAAAAGTCTAAATATATAGAATAAAACTTGAGAATATAGAATGAAAGTCTGAATATATGGAATATAGAATGAAAGTCTGAATATATGGAATAAAAGTCTAAATATATATAATAAAACTTGAAAATACAGAATGAAAGTCTGAATATATGGAGCAAAAGTATAAATATATAGAATAAAACTAGAAAATACAGAATGAAAGTCTGAATATAAGGAATAAAAGTCTAAATATATAGAATAAAACTTGAAAATACAGAATGAAAGTCTGAATATATGGAATAAAACTTGAAAATACAGAATGAAAGTCTGAATATATGGAATAAAAGTCTAAATATATAGAATAAAACTTGAAAATACAGAATGAAAGTCTGAATATATGGAATAAAACTTGAAAATACAGAATGAAAGTCTGAATGTATGGAATAAAACTTGAAAATACAGAATGAAAGTCTGAATGTATGGAATAAAACTTGAAAATACAGAATGAAAGTCTGAATATATGGAATAAAAGTCTAAATATATAGAATAAAACTTGAAAATACAGAATGAAAGTCTGAATATATGGAATAAAACTTGAAAATACAGAATGAAAGTCTGAATGTATGGAATAAAACTTGAAAATACAGAATGAAAGTCTGAATATATGGAATAAAACTTGAAAATACAGAATGAAAGTCTGAATATATGGAATAAAAGTCTAAATAAATAGAATAAAACTTGAAAATACAGAATGAAAGTCTGAATGTATGGAATAAAACTTGAAAATACAGAATGAAAGTCTGAATGTATGGAATAAAACTTGAAAATACAGAATGAAAGTCTGAATGTATGGAATAAAACTTGAGAATATAGAATGAAACCTGACTTGATGACATCAAGTCTACATACATTAAGAGTTTTCAGTCATTATACATATGTGTGTGTGTGTGTGTGTGTGTGTGCATATATATATATACACACCTTATGCATGTTTATACACTCTCTCTCTCTCTCTCTCTCTCTCTCTCTCTCTCTCTCTCTCTCTCTCTCTCTCTCTCTCTCTGCTAATCAGTGAGTAGAAGAGCTCTAAATCTAAAATAACACTCCAGCAGAATCACTCCAGCCGTCTCCACCAGTGATTACAGCTTTCTCCAGCAGACGCTTTTCTTAACCTGCTCACACAACGTCACACACTGTGATACCACAATAACAAAACATGTAATTACTCTGGACGTCCTGCTGACCGTCACACTGACCGTCACACTGACCGTCACACTGACCGTCACACTGACCATAGCTGTACTGGTTCTGTTCATCTCACTGCCCTCTTCAGGAAAACCACCAGAAGAACCGAGTCGGTGAGAACCTGGTGATGTGATACGGGTGACGACGCTGGGGTTACAGTTCAGTACTCTCTCGTACCGTACTCTCTCATACCGTACTCTCTCATACCGTACTCACTCATACCGTACTCTCTCATACCGTACTCTCATACCGTACTCTCTCATACCGTACTCTCTCGTACCGTACTCTCTCGTACCGTACTCTCTCATACCGTACTCTCTCATACCGTACTCTCTCGTACCGTACTCTCTCGTACCGTACTCTCTCGTACCGTACTCTCTCGTACCGTACTCTCTCGTACCATACTCTCTCGTACCGTACTCTCTCGTACCGTACTCTCTCGTACCGTATACTCACTCGTACCGTACTCTCTCGTACCGTACTCTCTCATACCGTACTCACTCATACCGTACTCTCTCATACCGTACTCTCTCATACCGTACTCTCTCGTACAGTACTCTCTCATACAGTACTCTCTCGTACCGTACTCTCTCGTACCGTACTCTCTCGTACAGTACTCTCTCATACAGTACTCTCTCGTACCGTACTCTCTCGTACCGTACTCTCTCATACCGTACTCTCTCATACCGTATACTCACTCATACCGTACTCTCTCATACCGTACTCTCTCGTACCGTACTCTCTCGTACAGTACTCACTCATACCGTATACTCACTCATACCGTACTCTCTCGTACAGTACTCACTCGTACCGTACTCTCTCGTACCGTACACTCTCGTACCGTACACTCTCGTACAGTACTCTCTCGTACCGTACTCTCATACCGTACTCACTCATACCGTACTCTCTCATACCGTACTCTCTCATACCGTACTCACTCATACCGTACTCACTCATACAGTACTTTCTCATACAGTACTCTCTCATACCGTGCTCTCTCATACCGTACTCACTCATACCGTACTCTCTCATACAGTACTCTCTCATACAGTACTCTCTCGTACCGTACTCTCTCGTACCGTACACTCTCGTACCGTACACTCTCGTACAGTACTCTCTCGTACCGTACTCTCATACCGTACTCTCTCATACCGTACACTCTCATACCGTACTCTCTCATACCGTACTCTCTCATACCGTACTCTCTCATACCGTACTCACTCGTACCGTACACTCTCGTACCGTACTCTCTCGTACCGTACTCTCTCGTACCGTACTCTCTCGTACCGTACTCTCTCGTACAGTACTCTCTCGTACCGTACTCTCTCGTACAGTACTCTCTCGTACCGTACACTCTCATACCGTACTCTCTCATACCGTACTCTCTCATACCGTACTCTCTCATACCGTACTCTCTCATACCGTACTCTCTCATACAGTACTCTCTCATACCGTACTCTCTCGTACAGTACTCTCTCGTACCGTACTCTCTCGTACCGTACTCTCTCATACCGTACTCTCTCGTACAGTACTCTCTCGTACCGTACTCTCTCGTACCGTACTCTCTCATACCGTACTCTCTCATACCGTACTCACTCGTACCGTACTCTCTCATACCGTACTCACTCGTACCGTACTCTCTCGTACCGTACTCTCTCATACAGTACTCTCTCATACCGTACTCTCTCATACAGTACTCTCTCATACCGTACTCTCTCATACCGTACTCTCTCATACCGTACTCTCTCATACCGTACTCACTCATACAGTACTCTCTCATACCGTACTCTCTCATACCGTACTCTCTCATACAGTACTCTCTCATACCGTACTCTCTCATACAGTACTCTCTCGTACCGTACTCTCTTGTACCGTACTCTCTCATACCGTACTCTCTCATACAGTACTCACTCATACAGTACTCTCTCGTACCGTACTCTCTCATACCGTACTCTCTCGTACCGTACTCTCTCGTACCGTACTCTCTCGTACCGTACTCTCTCGTACCGTACTCACTCGTACCGTACTCACTCGTACCGTACTCTCTCATACAGTACTCTCTCATACAGTACTCTCTCATACAGTACTCTCTCATACCGTACTCTCTCATACAGTACTCTCTCATACAGTACTCTCTTGTACCGTACTCTCTCATACCGTACTCTCTCATACAGTACTCACTCGTACCGTACTCTCTCATACAGTACTCTCTCATACAGTACTCTCTCATACCGTACTCTCTCATACCGTACTCTCTTGTACCGTACTCTCTCATACCGTACTCTCTCATACAGTACTCTCTCGTACCGTACTCTCATACCGTACTCTCTCATACCGTACTCACTCGTACCGTACTCTCTCATACCGTACTCTCTCATACCGTACTCTCTCATACAGTACTCACTCGTACCGTACTCTCTCATACCGTACTCTCTCATACAGTACTCTCTCGTACCGTACTCTCTCGTACCGTACACTCTCGTACCGTACACTCTCGTACCGTACTCTCTCGTACCGTACTCTCTCGTACCGTACTCTCTCG
>CM038710.1:2697240-2709740 GCA_021613375.1 Megaleporinus macrocephalus
CACATCAATCCATAACTTTACTGATCCACACATCAATCTATAACTTTACTGATCCATACATCAATCCATAACTTTACTGATCCACACATCAATCTATAACTTTACTGATCCACACATCAATCCATAACTTTACTGATTTACAAATAAAAAATCTATAACTTTACTGATCCACACATCAATCCATAACTTTACTGATTTACAAATAAAAAATCTATAACTTTACTGATCCACACATCAATCCATAACTTTACTGATCCACACATCAATCTATAACTTTACTGATCCATACATCAATCCATAACTTTACTGATCCACACATCAATCTATAACTTTACTGATCCACACATCAATCCATAACTTTACTGATCCACACATCAATCTATAACTTTACTGATCCATACATCAATCCATAACTTTACTGATCCACACATCAATCTATAACTTTACTGATCCACACATCAATCTATAACTTTACTGATCCACACATCAATCTATAACTTTACTGATCCACACATCAATCCATAACTTTACTGATCCACACATCAATCTATAACTTTACTGATCCACACATCAATCCATAACTTTACTGATCCACACATCAATCTATAACTTTACTGATCCACACATCAATCTATAACTTTACTGATCCACACATCAATCCATAACTTTACTGATCCACACATCAATCCATAACTTTACTGATCCACACATCAATCTATAACTTTACTGATCCATACATCAATCCATAACTTTACTGATCCACACATCAATCCATAACTTTACTGATCCACACATCAATCCATAACTTTACTGATCCACACATCAATCTATAACTTTACTGATCCACACATCAATCTATAACTTTACTGATCCACACATCAATCTATAACTTTACTGATCCACACATCAATCTATAACTTTACTGATCCACACATCAATCTATAACTTTACTGATCCACACATCAATCTATAACTTTACTGATTTACAAATAAAAAATCTATAACTTTACTGATCCACACATCAATCTATAACTCTACTGATCCACACATCAATCTATAACTTTACTGATCCACACATCAATCTATAACTCTACTGATCCACACATCAATCTATATCTTTACTGATCCACACATCAATCTATAACTTTACTGATCCACACATCAATCTATAACTTTACTGATCCACACATCAATCTATAACTTTACTGATTTACAAATAAAAAATCTATAACTTTACTGATCCACACATCAATCTATAACTCTACTGATCCACACATCAATCTATATCTTTACTGATCCACACATCAATCTATAACTTTACTGATCCACACATCAATCTATAACTTTACTGATCCACACATCAATCTATAACTTTACTGATCCACACATCAATCTATATCTTTACTGATCCACACATCAATCTATAACTTTACTGATCCACACATCAATCCATAACTTTACTGATCCACACATCAATCTATAACTTTACTGATCCACTCATCATCAATCTATAACTTTACTGATCCACACATCAATCTATAACTTTACTGATCCACACATCATCAATCCATAACTTTACTGATCCACACATCAATCCATAACTTTACTGATTTACAAATAACAAATCTATAACTTTACTGATCCACACATCAATCTATAACTTTACTGATCCACACATCAATCTATAACTTTACTGATCCACACATCAATCCATAACTTTACTGATCCACACATCAATCCATAACTTTACTGATCCACACATCAATCCATAACTTTACTGATCCACACATCAATCTATAACTTTACTGATCCACACATCAATCTATAACTTTACTGATCCACACATCAATCTATAACTTTACTGATCCACACATCAATCTATAACTTTACTGATCCACACATCAATCCATAACTTTACTGATCCACACATCAATCCATAACTTTACTGATCCACACATCAATCCATAACTTTACTGATCCACACATCAATCTATAACTTTACTGATCCACACATCAATCTATAACTTTACTGATCCACACATCAATCTATAACTTTACTGATCCACACATCAATCCATAACTTTACTGATCCACACATCAATCTATAACTTTACTGATCCACACATCAATCCATAACTTTACTGATCCACACATCAATCTATAACTTTACTGATCCACACATCAATCTATAACTTTACTGATCCACACATCAATCCATAACTTTACTGATCCACACATCAATCCATAACTTTACTGATCCACACATCAATCTATAACTTTACTGATCCACACATCAATCTATAACTTTACTGATCCACACATCAATCTATAACTTTACTGATCCACACATCAATCTATAACTTTACTGATCCACACATCAATCTATAACTTTACTGATCCACACATCAATCTATAACTTTACTGATCCACACATCAATCCATAACTTTACTGATCCACACATCAATCCATAACTTTACTGATCCACACATCAATCTATAACTTTACTGATCCACACATCAATCTATAACTTTACTGATCCACACATCAATCTATAACTTTACTGATTTACAAATAACAAATCTATAACTTTACTGATTTACAGATAATAAGTATAATTTCATTCATTTAGATCACAAATCTATAACTTTACTGATTTAGATCATAAATCTATAACTTTAACTTCTCTGTTATGTATATATTAAGTGTAAACATTCAGAGTTCAGACTGAATATCTAGTAATATATTAATTTTAATATTACTATTAAAATAGAGTTTATTTACTAAAAACTGAACTTTATATTTACGGTCCTGTGATTTTGATTCACACCCTTTTATAAATGAACAGCAGTGCAGGGGGGCTCAGTCCTGGAGATCTCCCACCCTGGAAGCCCAATACTGAGACCCTCACTGCCCACTGCACACACTTTCAATACGACATGCAGTACTGACAACCAAAGCCTGCTGGAGTGTTTAAACATAAACATAAACATATATATATATATATATATATATATATATATATGTATATATATATATATATATATATATATATATATATATATATATATATGTGTGTGTGTGTGTGTGTGTGTGTGTGATATCCTCTATAGCTCAAACAAAATATAATAATAATATTGGTATTTATGGATTTCTCACCTTGCTGAGATCTTCTGTGCTCTCCTGAAGGCCTCTGGTCTCAGCAGAGCTGGGGCTCTCCAGGTCCGACGCAAAGCTGTGAACAGATCAGCACGTTATGATCAGCAGCTCCTCAGTTTCACCAACATCCACAACATGGACTACATTCTGAGGCCAGCAGTGATTAACCGGAGGTCTGGCTTAGTCTAGGCTTAGGCTTAATCTGCCAGTGGAGTAATGATGGAACGTGTGGAGTAATAATTACTACATACACCATTAACCGGTTCCCTCGAGCAGCCAGATGTTACTATAATATCCTACATACTATTAACAAAAAAAAAGAAACAATTCAGCACATTGCTAATTAATATTTAGTATAATTAACACTTACTGGCCTTTGAATTTTCCTGAACATCCTGAATTTTCCCCAACATTAGTCCCGAGTTCTCTGTTTTCAAAAAACATGTGTGTACAAATAAAAAAAAAGCAAACCCAGAAAATCATCTCAGAAGAGTTGCTGGTATAAACTATATGAGAGAATATTCTGTACGATCATGTTCGTCTGTAATTAACTCTTCTACAGCGTTCAGAAACAGCGCAGTAAACAAGCAGCAGTAAACAAGCAGCAATAAACAAGCAGCAGTAAACAAGCAGCAGTAAACAAGCAGCAGTAAACAAGCAGCAATAAACAAGCAGCAATAAACAAGCAGCAGTAAACAAGCAGCAGTAAACAAGCAGCAGTAAACAAGCAGCAGTAAACAAGCAGCAGTAAACAAGCAGCAGTAAACAAGCAGCAATAAACAAGCAGCAGTAAACAAGCAGCAGTAAACAAGCAGCAGTAAACAAGCAGCAGTAAACAAGCAGCAGTAAACAAGCAGCAGTAAACAAGCAGCAGTAAACAAGCAGCAATAAACAAGCAGCAGTAAACAAGCTCATGGTTAAATCTGAAAGCCCTCGCGGCTCGTTAAATCAACCAAGTTGGTTAAAACTTGTGAACACGCTGCTACTGCTAACGTGCTAATATATAACTGCTAATATATATTAAATATATACAGTAAATAAACAATAGATATTTTACCTTCACTTACACTGTAAACACGACTCTTATTACTGATTATATAACAGTAAATACCACATATATACAGTAAATAAACAAAAAAGATTGTTTTACACTCATGCTGTTAAACACGATTCGTATTACCGATTATATATGAGTGAATACTAAATATATACAGCAAACACTACATATTGACAGTAAATATTAAATATATACAGTAAATAAACAAAACATATTTTAGATTCACTATTTAAAAGGATTCATATTACTGAGCATATATGAGTAAATACTAAATATATACAGTAAATACTACAAACAGACAGCAAATATTAAATATATACAGTAAATAAACAAAATCTAGTTCATATTCACTATTAAAACTATTCTTATTACTGATTATATAACATATAGACAGTAAATACTAAATATATACAGTAAACACTACAAATAGACAGTAAATATTAAATACATACAGTTAATAAACAAAATCTATTTTATATTCACTATTAAAACTAATCTTATTACTGATGATATATGAGTAAATACTAAATACACACAGTAAACAAACAATAAAGATATTTTACCTTCACTTACACTGTAAACACGATTCTTATTACTGATATATAACATATAGACAGTAAATACTAAATATATACAGTAAACACTACATATATACAGTAAATAAGCAAAAAAATATTTTTGATTCACTATTAAAAATGATTCTTATTACTGATTATATATCAGTAAATACTACATCTAGATAGTAAATACTAATCATATAAAGTAAATAAACAAAATATATTTTAGATTCACTATTAAAAAGATTTGTATTACTGATTATATGAGTAAATACTAAATATATAAAGTAAATAAACAACAAAGATATTTTACCTTCACTTACACTGTAAAAGCAATTCTTAATACTGATTATATACCAGTAAATACTAAATATATACAGTAAACACTACATATACAGTAAATACTAAATTTATACTGTAAATAAACAGCAAATTTTATATTCGCTATTAAAACTATTCTTATTACTGATTATATATATAAGCAAATACAAAATATATACAGTAAATAAACAAAATACATTTAATCACTATTAAAAATGTTTCTTATTATTGATTATATATCAGTAAATACTACATATATACAATAGATATAGATGTAGACAGTAAATATTAAATACATACAATAAATAAACAATAAAGACATTTTATATTCACAAGTAAAAACTTCTTATTATTGATTATATATGAGTAAATACTAAATACATACAGTAATTAAATCTAATCTATCAATATAAATTCTCTCACGAGTTGGGTAGGTTTTATTTGTGACTCAAACGATTTTTATAAAAATAAAATACTTTAATAATGTAATTGTATAAATATCAGGACTGGTCAGGATACACAGAGTAAGTATCGGTATCGGTACTCAGTATCGGCCGGTATTTATAGATCAGGTATCAGTATCGGTGGTAACGCACAGCTCTAATTTAAATACACATTTACTGTATATGTGCTGTATAAGAAATGTGGCAAGTTGTTTATTTTTTTAGTTTTTTATGATAACCTTCGGTAAATAAACAGTAATTGTGGATTAAGTTGTGTAGAAGTGTGACTCTCATCTACATACAGAACATAAACAGCATGTCATGTGACCACGGCCGTCCAAACATTTTCCAAATTCCGCCGACAACGATAACCGAATAGCGTGAACAGAAATAGAGCTGGAACCAGACGTCCACCTCTAAAAGCTCCTCACAGAAAGTTCTTACAGTAGATGTTATAAATACACTGTCTGATTCTGAGACGCTGTTTATGATAGTTTAGAGAAGATCTCAGTCTTAAACTCCATTCATGGTGGAGGGATACATGCAGGACGCTGTGAGGTTCAAATAGTCCCCAAAGAAAACCTAGTATTTTCAGATCTTCCACATTTTACCATCAACATCCAGATAAACTCAGAAGACACGAGTAGCTTCACTGGTGGGTTTCATAGTAAATACAATGTGTAGATTAGTGTTGTAGACATGGAGACCCCTGGTTACCTTCACCACCACTGTAAACACCATCACCACCACTGTAAACACCATCACCACCACTGTAAACACCACCACCACCACTGTAAACACCATCACCACCACTGTAAACACCATCACTACCACTGTAAACATCATCACCACCACTGTAAACATCATCACCACCACTGTAAACACCATCACTGTAAACACCATCACTACCACTGTAAACACCATCACCACCACTGTAAACACCATCACCACCACTGTAAACACCACCATCACCACCACCACCGTAAATACCATCACTGTAAACATCATCACCACCACCACCACCACCACCGTAAACACCATCACCACGACCACTGTAAACACCATCACCACCACTGTAAACACCATCACCACCACCACGGTAAACACCATCACCACCACTGTACACATTATCACCACCGGAAACACCATTATCACCACCGGAAACACCATCACCACCACCGTAAACATCACCACCACCGTAAACATCACCACCAATGTAAACACCATCACCACCACTGTGAACCCCATCACCACCAATGTAAACAACACCACCACTGTAAACATTATCATCACCCCAACTTTAAACACCATCACCACCACCACGGTAAACACCATCACCACCACCACGGAAACACCATCACCACCACTGTATACATTATCACCACCGTAAACACCATCACCACCACCGTAAACATCACCACCCCACTGTAAACACAATCACCACCACTGTAAACACCATCACCACCACTGTGAACCCCATCACCACCACTGTAAACAACACCACCACTGTAAACATTATCACCACCACCACTGTAAACACCATCACCACCACTGTAAACAACACCACCACCCCTGTAAACACCATCACCACCACTGTAAACAACAACACCACCACTGTAAACACCATCACCACCACTGTAAACACCATATGAATCATTTTACACTAATTTCACATAAATTTTTATTATCCAATCAAAAAAAAGCTTTCTGAAACGTTAAGTGTGTGTAAACATTATTTGTTTATATGTTGTTTTGTTGCTGTTAAAACAAAGAAAAACATGAAATTTAAAAGTTCTGAGTTTAACTGTTACCGAGTCGCTCAGACAGTGTAACGAGCGTTTCCAGCAGATTAAACCAATAAACACAGCCACGTACCGTTTGGTGAGATCTGTCGGCAGTGGGCGGGGCCTATACTGAGGTTTCTGGGGCGGAGTCGGCGCGGTGGAAAAGTCTTCCGTCAGCTCTTTGATTCGCTGTTTGACCCCCATGCCTCCATCCGCGTCCGGCTGCACCGGTGAGCGCGGCTCCGCCCCCTTTGCCGCTGGCAGAGACAAGGAGGAGGAGTCTAGCAGAAGGCTGATCCTCCTCTTTATGCTGCTTCCAGCCTTCTCCCCCGGCTTCGCGTCCTCCCCTTCAGGTTCCTTCTTCTCCGAACCAGAGGCTACAACCTTCCCGACGTTCTCCGCCGGCTCCTCGTCTTTAAGTCCCGCCTCCTCCGTGGTGCCCTGGGCTGGAGGCGCGGGAGCGTTCTCCTTGCTCTCCACCTTTGAAGGCCTTTGCCGGTGCAGAGAAAGTCCGATGGACTCAAACTTGGACGTGAGGTCGGCTGAAAGCGGACGTCTCCCCGTCCAGCGGGGCGCCGGGACTGGAGCTGTGGCTTTGGGCTCAGGCTGGGATGCGTCCTGAAGGAAAATCGCGGACACTGGTCTCGGTCTGGAGCTTCTGGGACCAGCAGCCTTAGTCTCGAAGGCATCGTCTGCTTCCTTATCTCCGTCACCTTCGGCTCCAGCTCCGGGCAGGAAGCCCATGGACTTGGCCCTGGTGATGGAAGCTCCGGCCGCTTTGGGTCTAGACGCGCCGGACCATTCCGCGGCAGGACGTGGTGGAGGAGCGCTAGGCGTGGGTGGAGATGTGGAGGGTCCCAAGCTTTTTCTTCTCAAGATGCTTCCGGTGTGAGACGGTGTGGGTTTGCTGGGTTCTGGAGAAGGTGCTGGCTTCAATATCTGGGCTGCTGGCTTGCTGGTCTGGCCCGGTCCAGGTTTCGGGCCAGGTTTAAAAGTAGTCGAAGCCGGCCGTCCAGTCGCGGGCTTGGGTTTGCTAGCCGGCTGTGGTTTGGGGGCGCTTGGAGCTTCTGGTTTGTCGGGTTTGGAGGAAGCCGGACGGGTGGGCTCGGGTCTGGGCCTGGGTTGAGGTTTCGGGGCGAGGATGGGCCGTATGGTCTGGTTTCTCTCCACGGCAAAAGGTTTCGGGGTCAGTCTGGGTTTAGGGCCCGGTACGGGTTTCCTCGGTTCTGGGTTGATGATGAGAGACGACTGCGGCCCAGACGAGCCCTCAACGAGGCCCTTATTACTCGAGTCAGTCAGTGGGCTCAGACGGAGCCGGCCAGCCTCCATTTCCACCTGGGCAGCCATCACAGCACCTGAGAGAGCAAACAATCACATTTATACTTATTCACATACAACATGTTATAAAACCTGTAATAACACTGTTATATAGAGTAATAGTGAGAGTTCAGTACTCAGAACTGTAAACCTGTAATAACACTGTTATATAGAGTAATAGTGAGAGTTCAGTACTCAGAACTGTAAACCTGTAATAACACTGTTATATAGTGTAATACTGAGAGTTCAGTACTCAGAACTGTAAACCTGTAATAACACTGTTATATAGAGTAATACTGAGAGTTCAGTACTCGGAACTGTAAACCTGTAATAACACTGTTATATAGTGTAATAGTGAGAGTTCAGTACTCAGAACTGTAAACCTGTAATAACACTGTTATATAGTGTAATACTGAGAGTTCAGTACTCAGAACTGTAAACCTGTAATAACACTGTTATATAGTGTAATAGTGAGAGTTCAGTACTCGGAACTGTAAACCTGTAATAACACTGTTATATAGTGTAATAGTGAGAGTTCAGTACTCAGAACTGTAAACCTGTAATAACACTGTTATATAGTGTAATAGTGAGAGTTCAGTACTCAGAAATGTAAACCTGTAATAACACTGTTATACAGTGTAATAGTGAGAGTTCAGTACTCGGAACTGTAAACCTGTAATAACGCTGTTATGTAGCGTAATAGTGAGAGTTCAGTACTCAGAACTGTAAACCTGTAATAACACTGTTATATAATGTAATAGTGAGAGTTCAGTACTCGGAACTGTAAATCTGTAATAACGCTGTTATGTAGCGTAATAGTGAGAGTTCAGTACTCAGAACTGTAAACCTGTAATAACACTGTTATGTAGTGTAATAGTGAGAGTTCAGTACTCAGAACTGTAAACCTGTAATAACACTGTTATGTAGTGTAATAGTGAGAGTTCAGTACTCAGAACTGTAAACCTGTAATAACACTGTTATATAGTGTAATAGTGAGAGTTCAGTACTCAGAACTCTAAATCTGTAATAACGCTGTTATATAGTGTAATAGTGAGAGTTCAGTACTCAGAACTGTAAACCTGTAATAACGCTGTTATATAGTGTAATAGTGAGAGTTCAGTACTCAGAACTGTAAACCTGTAATAACGCTGTTATACAGTGTAATAGTGAGAGTTCAGTACTCAGAACTGTAAACCTGTAATAACGCTGTTATACAGTGTAATAGTGAGAGTTCAGCACTCAGAAATGTAAACCTGTAATAACGCTGTTATACAGTGTAATAGTGAGAGTTCAGTACTCGGAACTGTAAACCTGTAATAACGCTGTTATGTAGCGTAATAGTGAGAGTTCAGTACTCAGAACTGTAAACCTGTAATAACACTGTTATATAATGTAATAGTGAGAGTTCAGTACTCAGAACTGTAAATCTGTAATAACGCTGTTATGTAGCGTAATAGTGAGAGTTCAGTACTCAGAACTGTAAACCTGTAATAACACTGTTATGTAGCGTAATAGTGAGAGTTCAGTACTCAGAACTGTAAACCTGTAATAACACTGTTATATAGTGTAATAGTGAGAGTTCAGTACTCAGAACTGTAAACCTGTAATAACACTGTTATATAGTGTAATAGTGAGAGTTCAGTACTCAGAACTGTAAACCTGTAATAACACTGTTATATAGAGTAATACTGAGAGTTCAGTACTCAGAACTGTAAACCTGTAATAACACTGTTATATAGAGTAATACTGAGAGTTCAGTACTCGGAACTGTAAACCTGTAATAACACTGTTATATAGTGTAATAGTGAGAGTTCAGTACTCAGAACTGTAAACCTGTAATAACACTGTTATATAGTGTAATAGTGAGAGTTCAGTACTCAGAACTGTAAACCTGTAATAACACTGTTATATAGAGTAATACTGAGAGTTCAGTACTCGGAACTGTAAACCTGTAATAACACTGTTATATAGTGTAATAGTGAGAGTTCAGTACTCGGAACTGTAAACCTGTAATAACACTGTTATATAGTGTAATAGTGAGAGTTCAGTACTCAGAACTGTAAACCTGTAATAACACTGTTATATAGTGTAATAGTGAGAGTTCAGTACTCAGAAATGTAAACCTGTAATAACACTGTTATACAGTGTAATAGTGAGAGTTCAGTACTCGGAACTGTAAACCTGTAATAACGCTGTTATGTAGCGTAATAGTGAGAGTTCAGTACTCAGAACTGTAAACCTGTAATAACACTGTTATATAATGTAATAGTGAGAGTTCAGTACTCGGAACTGTAAATCTGTAATAACGCTGTTATGTAGCGTAATAGTGAGCGTTCAGTACTCGGAACTGTAAACCTGTAATAACACTGTTATGTAGTGTAATAGTGAGCGTTCAGTACTCAGAACTGTAAACCTGTAATAACACTGTTATGTAGTGTAATAGTGAGAGTTCAGTACTCAGAAATTTAAACCTGTAATAACACTGTTATATAGTGTAATAGTGAGAGTTCAGTACTCAGAACTATAAATCTGTAATAACGCTGTTATATAGTGTAATAGTGAGAGTTCAGTACTCAGAACTGTAAACCTGTAATAACACTGTTATATAGTGTAATAGTGAGAGTTCAGTACTCAGAACTGTAAACCTGTAATAACACTGTTATATAGCGTAATAGTGAGAGTTCAGTACTCGGAACTGTAAACCTGTAATAACACTGTTATACAGTGTAATAGTGAGAGTTCAGCACTCAGAACTGTAATATGGATGATGGTTGTTGATGGTAAAATGTGGAAGATCTGAAAATACTAGGTTTTCTTTGGGGACTATTTGAACCTCACAGCGTCCTGCATGTATCCCTCCACCATGAATGGAGTTTAAGACTGAGATCTTCTCTAAACTATCATAAACAGCGTCTCAGAATCAGACAGTGTATTTATAACATCTACTGTAAGAACTTTCTGTGAGGAGCTTCTAGAGGTGGACGTCTGGTTCCATTCACTAACACTGTGAACAGTTCATGCAAATGCATTTATAACCTGCTGAGATTAATTTTGGTGGAATTCCCCTTCAGGTGCCTGTTTTCTGACTGCAGTGGCGTGTATGACGTATGTGGTGTCCGTATGTGATCCAGGCTCTGACACGGAGACACAGTGGAAACAAGAACTACACCCAGGAGCGAGCGTGCTACGCTCTGAGCGGGCGTGTCAGAGAACCCGGCTCGTTCTGCTGCGCTGGACTTTGGCTCTGCGGATACAGTCCCACACAACACTGACACACCATTAATCACACAGGGCGTGTGTGTGTGTGTGTGTGTGTGTGTGTGTGTGTGTGTGTGTGTGTGTGTGTGTGGCTGCTTTAAATCTCCAAGACTGGACACGATGATTGGACTCTCTGTGAGGGGGAAATCGATCCGAGCACAGGCCAGTTAGTATGCTACATTATTACTACAGTACTGGTAACCAGACTAGTGCAATGTGGGTGGACAGCATGACCCTGCTTCAGTTCACAGTCCAGAAAGAACCCAGTAATAAATATAATCTTATCTAATCTGATCTGATCTGATCTGATCCTATAATATTACACGATAGTGCGTGTTACACACTTTGCATGTATGACTGAACGCCCACACAGTCCTGATCAGCTCAGTCAAGCTGAGTTCCTCTGGTTAGAAAATGTAGCATATGGGCCCTTTAAAGGAGCTTTTAAAGGGCCCATATGCTACATTTTCTTTACCCAACCCCACCCCGTGCCCCCCTTTCAAAAAAATCCACTGATGCTTTATGGAACACAAATGACCTTGACAATGCTGGCCGGCCTCTCGTTATTCCTGTTACTGTGCCTTTAAGACTGATATATGTAAATAA
>CM038710.1:2714740-2749740 GCA_021613375.1 Megaleporinus macrocephalus
AACCTCATACTGGAGTACATAACATTCCCAAACTCATGCTGGAGTATATAACATTCCTAAACTCATACTAGAGCGTATAACACTCCCAAACTCATACTGGAGTATATAACATTCCCAAACTCATACTGGAGTATATAACATTCCTAATCTCATAATAGAGTATATAACATTCCTAAACTCATACTAGAGCGTATAACACTCCCAAACTTATACCGGAGTATATAACATTCCTAAACTCATACTAGAGCGTATAACACTCCCAAACTCATACTGGAGTATATAACATTCCTAAACTCATACTAGAGCGTATAACACTCCCAAACTCATACTGGAGTATATAACATTCCTAAACTCATACTAGAGCGTATAACACTCCCAAACTCATACTGGAGTATATAACATTCCTAAACTCATACTAGAGTGTATAACCCTCCCAAACTCATACTGGAGTATATAACATTCCTAAACTCATACTAGAGTGTATAACATTCCTAAACTCATACTGGAGTATATAACATTCCTAAACTCATACTAGAGCGTATAACATTCCTAAACTCATACTAGAGCGTATAACATTTCTAAACTCATGCTGGAGTATATAACATTCCTAAACTCATACTAGAGTGTATAACATTCCTAAACTCATACTGGAGTATATAACATTCCTAAACTCATACTGGAGTATATAACATTCCTAAACTCATACTAGAGCGTATAACACTCCCAAACTCATGCTGGAGTATATAACATTCCTAAACTCATACTAGAGTGTATAACATTTCCAAACTCATGCTGGAGTATATAACACTCCCAAACTCATACTGGAGTATATAACATTCCTAAACTCATACTGGAGTATATAACATTCCTAAACTCATACTGGAGTATATAACATTCCTAAACTCATACTGGAGTATATAACATTCCTAAACTCATACTGGAGTATATAACATTCCTAAACTCATACTAGAGCGTATAACACTCCCAAACTCATACTGGAGCGTATAACACTCCCAAACTCATGCTGGAGTATATAACATTCCTAAACTCATACTAGAGTGTATAACATTTCCAAACTCATGCTGGAGTATATAACACTCCCAAACTCATACTGGAGTATATAACATTCCTAAACTCATACTGGAGTATATAACATTCCTAAACTCATACTGGAGTATATAACATTCCTAAACTCATACTAGAGTGTATAACCTTCCCAAACTCATACTGGAGTGTATAACATTCCTAAACTCATACTGGAGTATATAACATTCCTAAACTCATAGTAGAGTGTATAACCCTCCCAAACTCATACTGGAGTGTATAACATTCCTAAACTCATACTGGAGTATATAACATTCCTAAACTCATAGTAGAGTGTATAACCCTCCCAAACTCATACTGGAGTGTATAACATTCCTAAACTCATACTGGAGTATATAACATTCCTAAACTCATAGTAGAGTGTATAACCCTCCCAAACTCATACTGGAGTATATAACATTCCTAAACTCATACTGGAGTATATAACATTCCTAAACTCATACTGGAGTATATAACATTCCTAAACTCATACTAGAGTGTATAACCCTCCCAAACTCATACTGGAGTGTATAACATTCCTAAACTCATACTGGAGTATATAACATTCCTAAACTCATACTAGAGTGTATAACCCTCCCAAACTCATACTGGAGTGTATAACATTCCTAAACTCATACTGGAGTATATAACATTCCTAAACTCATAGTAGAGTGTATAACATTCCTAAACTCATACTGAGAGTTTAGAGAGAGAAAGAGAGAGAGAGAGAGAGAGGGTGTAAAGGAAGAGAGAGAGAGAGGAGAGAGAGAGAGAGAGAGAGACAGAGAGTGAGAGTGAGAGTGAGAGAGGAGAGAGAGAGAGAGAGAGAGACAGAGAGTGAGAGTGAGAGTGAGAGAGAGAGAGAGACAGAGAGTGAGAGTGAGAGAGAGAGAGAGAGACAGAGAGTGAGAGTGAGAGAGAGAGAGGTTTGTTGACAGGAAACGTGGTTCTGCAGCTGGAATGTTAAACATGTGCTGTGAAATCCTCAAACCCTCAAAACATCACACATACAATCAGAATCACAATCTCAGTCTGATCTCAGTCTGATCTCAGTCTGATCTCAGTCTGATCTCAGTCTGATCTCAGTCTGATCTCAGTCTGATCTAAATGTGATATCACTGTGATATTAGTCTGATGTGCCTGATGAGAAGACTGGAATGTTCTCCCGTCTGATTGCAGTTCTCACTCTGAGCTCCGACCAATCACAGCGTCCAGCCTCAGAGCACCACTGAACTCACACTCAGCCTGTTATAAACATGTAATAGAGAGAGAACCAGATTCAGCAGCGCTGATATGAACTGTACTGTTTATCTGACATGAGATTAGAAATCAGATTTACAGCCTTAACCCCAATACAGACCCGACGCACTGAACCCGACCTGAATCAGACTTCAAACCTGAATCAGATCATCAGTCTAAACTCATAAAAAAAGCTAAAACTACTAATAACAGCACCAGAGCCTCCCACTAGTACAACACCTGAAAATCCAGAACAACTGCCCACCCCGCACGGCCTGATACTGAACAACTGCCCACCCCGCACGGCCTGATACTGAACAACTGCCCACCCCGCACGGCCTGATACTGAACAACTGCCCACCCCGCACGGCCTGATACTGAACAACTGCCCACCCCGCACGGCCTGATACTGAACAACTGCCCACCCCGCACGGCCTGATACTGAACAACTGCCCACCCCGCACGGCCTGATACTGAACAACTGCCCACCCCGCACGGCCTGATACTGAACAACTGCCCACCCCGCACGGTCTGATACTGAACAACTGCTCACCCCGCACGGTCTGATACTGAACAACTGCTCACCCCGCACGGTCTGATACTGAACAACTGCCCACCCCGCACGGCCTGATACTGAACAACTGCCCACCCCGCACGGCCTGATACTGAACAACTGCCCACCCCGCACGGCCTGATACTGAACAACTGCCCACCCCGCACGGCCTGATACTGAACAACTGCCCACCCCGCACGGCCTGATACTGAACAACTGCCCACCCCGCACGGCCTGATACTGAACAACTGCCCACCCCGCACGGTCTGATACTGAACAACTGCCCACCCCGCACGGCCTGATACTGAACAACTGCCCACCCCGCACGGCCTGATACTGAACAACTGCCCACCCCGCACGGTCTGATACTGAACAACTGCCCACCCCGCACGGCCTGATACTGAACAACTGCCCACCCCGCACGGTCTGATACTGAACAACTGCCCACCCCGCACGGCCTGATACTGAACAACTGCCCACCCCGCACGGCCTGATACTGAACAACTGCCCACCCCGCACGGCCTGATACTGAACAACTGCCCACCCCGCACGGCCTGATACTGAACAACTGCCCACCCCGCACGGTCTGATACTGAACAACTGCCCACCCCGCACGGCCTGATACTGAACAACTGCCCACCCCGCACGGTCTGATACTGAACAACTGCCCACCCCGCACGGCCTGATACTGAACAACTGCCCACCCCGCACGGTCTGATACTGAACAACTGCCCACCCCGCACGGCCTGATACTGAACAACTGCCCACCCCGCACGGCCTGATACTGAACAACTGCCCACCCCGCACGGCCTGATACTGAACAACTGCCCACCCCGCACGGCCTGATACTGAACAACTGCCCACCCCGCACGGTCTGATACTGAACAACTGCCCACCCCGCACGGCCTGATACTGAACAACTGCCCACCCCGCACGGTCTGATACTGAACAACTGCTCACCCCGCACGGTCTGATGCTGAATAACGTCCCATCCTGCTTCACTCAAAACCTTGTCTTCACTAAAGAACCCCTAAGGAACCATCTACCTGAATGACCACCTCTCTGGAACTAGCAGCCTGTTCTCAGCCGTCGCTGAAGGAGTTAAGAGAAATCTGACCAGCCGCTCTCCTAAATACCTGAAGTTCAGGTTCCAGTAGCTTTTAGCCAACAGCACTTTCAGCACACGCACAGAATGAAGCAGTTCTAGACTCTCAGTCTGCTGAGAACCAGCCGAGAAACACAAGCCTTCAGAGATACACACCTTAATCCCAGCAGCCACATCACCCACGTCAGTCTGCACCACCTTAACACCCCACAGCAGATTTATGAGGAGATATCAGAACCTTCCAGGTGTTTAAGCCGCATCTGGGAGTCATTAAGCAGACCAATGTCATTTACAAGCCTGCTAGTCTCCGTTATCTAGAACACTCCTGCTCAGTAGAGGAGCGGAGAACACATTATGGAGATGTATGGTGGAGGGATATGTACAGGACACTGTGAGGTGAAATAGTCCCCCAAAATAAGACACATTATATTTTTCAGAAGACACGTATAGCTTCACTGGTGGGTTTCATAGTAAATACAATGTGTAGATTTGTATTGTAGACATGGAGACCCCTGATTACCTTCACCACCACTGTAAACACCATCACCACCACTGTAAACACCATCACCACCACTGTAAACATCATCACCACCACTGTAAACATCATCACCACCACTGTAAACACCATCACCACCACTGTAAACACTATCACCACCACCGTAAACACCATCACCACCACCACCACCACTGTAAACACCATCACCACCACTGGAAACACCATCACCACCACTGTAAACACCATCACCACTACCACCGTAAACACCATCACCACCACTGTAAACACCATCACCACCACTGTAAACACCATCACCACCACCACTGTAAACACCATCACCACCACTGTAAACACCATCACCACCACCACTGTAAACATCAACACCACCACTGTAAACATCAACACCACCACTGTAAACATCAACACCACCACCACCACCACCACTGTAAACACCATCACCACCACTGTAAACACCATCACCACCACTGTAAACACCATCACCACCACTGTAAACACCATCACCACCACCGTAAACACCATCACCACCACCACCACCACTGTAAACACCATCACCACCACTGTAAACACTATCACCACCACCGTAAACACCATCACCACCACCACCACCACTGTAAACACCATCACCACCACTGTAAACACCATCACCACCACTGTAAACACCATCACCACTACCACCGTAAACACCATCACCACCACTGTAAACACCATCACCACCACTGTAAACACCATCACCACCACTTTAAACACCACCACCACCACTGTAAACACCATCACCACCACTTTAAACACCATCACCACCACCGTAAACACCATCACCACCACCACCACCACTGTAAACACCATCACCACCACTGTAAACATCACCACCACCACTGTAAACATCATCACCACCACTGTAAACACCATCACCACCACTTTAAACACCATCACCACCACCGTAAACACCATCACCACCACCACCACCACTGTAAACACCATCACGACCACTGTAAACACTATCACCACCACCGTAATCACCATCACCACCACCACTGTAAACACCATCACCACCACTGGAAACACCATCACCACCACTGTAAACACCATCACCACTACCACCGTAAACACCATCACCACCACTGTAAACACCATCACCACCACCACTGTAAACACCATCACCACCACTGTAAACAACATCACCACCACCACTGTAAACACCATCACCACCACCACCACCACTGTAAACATCAACACCACCACTGTAAACATCAACACCACCACTGTAAGCATCACCACCACCACTGTAAACATCACCACCACCACTGTAAACACCATCACCACCACTGTAAACAACATCACCACCACCACTGTAAACAACATCACCACCACCACTGTAAACATCAACACCACCACTGTAAGCATCAACACCACCACTGTAGGCATCCTCACCACCACTGTAAACATCCTCACCACCACTGTAAACATCATCACCACCACTGTAAACATCCTCACCACCACTGTAAACATCATCACCACCACTGTAAACATCATCACCACCACTGTAAACATCATCACCACCACTGTAAACAAACATGTATATGTGTGTGTGTGTATATATATATATATATATATAGTCCACCTCTGTGCAGAACTCTGAGGAACTCTGAGGAACTCTGAGGAGCTCTGAGGAACAGGGTGCTCGTATCAGTGCTGAAACTGTATCAGCAGTGTTACTGAGCGTGTATGTGAGAAACAGTTCAAAGTTGAAACTTAAATAAACTTTATTGAGAAATTGTGCGTGTAACACGTCAGAAAGGCCTCCAGGCTGAAGAACTGAGAAAACCTGAATGGGAACTTCACAAACCTGAAACATGAAGCTCCAGAGCCGCCAATCAAACCGCCTGCCAATCACGCAGCTCTGAAAATGTTTCTGCTCAGTAGTTACAGTGACACCAACGCGGGTGTCTGATTACACACTTCACCACTCAGTCCAGACCAGCAGGTCAGCTTCCACACCTTCACACCGCTCCACTGCTGACCAGCCGATCTTCAGAAGATCTGCAGCACCTTCATCTGATAACACACAGCCTGTAACTGTCTGTATAATAACAGATTATCTGTGACATCACAACCCAGCCCGGGGGCACTACACTGCATTACACGCCACACTACACACCACACTCAGGCCTGGAGCTCCATTTACACGAAACTGGTGAGAAAACCTCCATCTTCCAATTCCCAGATTCCAAAGTCCCAAATCCCACAATTCCATACATTCCCGAGAGCGTTCCCCTCCAGCTCAGACGGTGAAAACCACGTCAGGATCGTTTCCTTTCACTGCAGAAATCACACGGAGCAGAAGTTCCACTCAGAGCAGCTCTCTGGCTTACACACTACACAGTCTGACTTACACACTACACAGTCTGGCTTACACACTACACCACAGGGCTGCACTTACACACTACACAGTCTGACTTACACACTACACAGTCTGGCTTACACACTACACCACAGGGCTGCACTTACACACTACACAGTCTGACTTACACACTACACAGTCTGGCTTACACACTACACAGTCTGGCTTACACACTACACCACAGGGATGCACTTACACACTACACAGTCTGACTTACACACTACACCACAGAGCTGCACTTACACACTACACAGTCTGGCTTACACACTACACAGTCTGGCTTACGCACTACACCACAGGGCTGCACTTACACACTACACAGTCTGACTAACACACTACACCACAGAGCTACACTTACACACTACACAGTCTGGCTTACACACTACACAGTCTGGCTTACACACTACACAGTCTGGCTTACGCACTACACCACAGGGCTGCACTTACACACTACACAGTCTGACTTACACACTACACCACAGGGCTGCACTTACACACTACACAGTCTGACTTACACACTACACCACAGAGCTACACTTACACACTACACAGTCTGGCTTACACACTACACCACAGGGCTGCACTTACACACTACACAGTCTGACTTACACACTACACAGTCTGGCTTACACACTACACAGTCTGGCTTACGCACTACACCACAGGGCTGCACTTACACACTACACAGTCTGACTTACACACTACACCACAGGGCTGCACTTACACACTACACAGTCTGACTTACACACTACACCACAGAGCTACACTTACACACTACACAGTCTGGCTTACACACTACACCACAGGGCTGCACTTACACACTACACAGTCTGACTTACACACTACACAGTCTGGCTTACACACTACACAGTCTGATTACACACTACACAGTCTGGCTTACACAATACACAGTCTGGCTTACGCACTACACCACAGAGCTACACTTATACACTACACAGTCTGACTTACACACTACACCACATGGCTGCACTTACACACTACACAGTCTGGCTTACACACTACACAGTCTGATTACACACTACACAGTCTGGCTTACACAATACACAGTCTGACTTACACACTACACCACAGAGCTGCACTTACACACTACACAGTCTGGCTTACACACTACACCACAGGGCTGCACTTACACACTACACAGTCTGGCTTACACACTACACAGTCTGGTTTACGCACTACACCACAGAGCTACACTTATACACTACACAGTCTGACTTACACACTACACCACAGGGCTGCACTTACACACTACACAGTCTGGCTTACACACTACACAGTCTGGTTTACGCACTACACCACAGAGCTACACTTACACACTACACAGTCTGACTTACACACTACACCACAGGGCTGCACTTACACACTACACAGTCTGATTACACACTAGACACTACACAGTCTGGCTTACACACTACACAGTCTGATTACACACTACACAGTCTGGCTTACACAATACACAGTCTGGCTTACACACTACACAGTCTGGCTTACACACTACACAGTCTGGCTTACGCACTACACCACAGGGCTGCACTTACACACTACACAGTCTGACTTACACACTACACCACAGGGCTGCACTTACACACTACACAGTCTGGCTTACACACTACACAGTCTGGCTTACACACTACACCACAGGGCTGCACTTACACACTACACAGTCTGACTTACACACTACACCACAGGGCTGCACTTACACACTACACAGTCTGGCTTACACACTACACAGTCTGATTACACACTACACAGTCTGGCTTACGCACTACACAGTCTGATTACACACTACACAGTCTGGCTTACACAATACACAGTCTGGCTTACGCACTACACCACAGAGCTACACTTATACACTACACAGTGTGACTTACACACTACACCACAGAGCTGCACTTACACACTACACAGTCTAGCTTACACACTACACCACAGGGCTGCACTTACACACTACACAGTCTGACTTACACACTACACCACAGGGCTGCACTTACACACTACACAGTCTGACTTACACACTACACCACAGGGCTGCACTTACACACTACACAGTCTGGCTTATGACTACACCACAGAGCTAAACTTATACACTACACAGTCTGACTTACACACTACACCACAGAGCTGCACTTACGCACTACACAGTCTGACTTACACACTACACCACAGAGCTGCACTTACGCACTACACAGTCTGGCTTACACACTACACCACAGGGCTGCACTTACACACTACACAGTCTGACTTACACACTACACCACAGGGCTGCACTTACACACTACACAGTCTGACTTACACACTACACCACAGGGCTGCACTTACACACTACACAGTCTGGCTTACACACTACACAGTCTGGTTTACGCACTACACCACAGAGCTACACTTATACACTACACAGTCTGACTTACACACTACACAGTCTGGCTTACACACTACACAGTCTGGCTTACACACTACACAGTCTGGTTTACGCACTACACCACAGAGCTACACTTATACACTACACAGTCTGACTTACACACTACACAGTCTGGCTTACACACTACACAGTCTGGCTTACGCACTACACAGTCTGGCTTACGCACTACACCAGAGAGCTGCACTTACACACTACACACCAGTTTGACACACTAGATGTTGGTTAACAGTGTGCTGGTTAACAGTGTGCTGGTTAACAGCGTGCTGGTTAACAGCGGGTTGGTTAACAGTGTGCTGGTTAACAGTGTGTTGGTTAACAGCGTGTTGGTTAACCGTGTGTTTAACAGTGTGCTGGTTAACAGTGGGTTGGTTAACAGTGTGCTGGTTAACAGTGTGCTGGTTAACAGCGTGCTGGTTAACAGCGCGTTGGTTAACAGCGTGTTGGTTAACAGCGTGTTGGTTAACAGTGTGTTGGTTAACCGTGTGTTTAACAGTGTGCTGGTTAACAGCGTGTTGGTTAACCGTGTGTTTAACAGTGTGCTGGTTAACAGTGCGTTGGTTAACAGTGTGCTGGTTAACAGTGGGTTCGTTAACAGTGTGCTGGTTAACAGTGGGTTGGTTAACCGTGTGTTTAACAGTGGGTTGGTTAACAGTGTGCTGGTTACCAGTGTGCTGGTTAACAGCGCGTTGGTTAACAGCGTGTTGGTTAACAGCGTGTTGGTTAACAGTGTGTTGGTTAACCGTGTGTTTAACAGTGTGCTGGTTAACAGCGTGTTGGTTAACCGTGTGTTTAACAGTGTGCTGGTTAACAGTGCGTTGGTTAACAGTGTGCTGGTTAACAGTGGGTTGGTTAACAGTGTGCTGGTTAACAGTGGGTTGGTTAACCGTGTGTTTAACAGTGTGATGGTTAACAGTGTGCTGGTTAACCGTGTGTTTAACAGTGTGCTGGTTAACAGTGTGCTGGTTAACAGCGGGTTTGGTTAACAGTGCGCTGGTTAACAGTGTGCTGGTTAACAGTGTGTTGGTTAACCGTGTGTTTAACAGTGTGCTGGTTAACAGTGTGCTGGTTAACAGCGGGTTTGGTTAACAGTGCGCTGGTTAACAGTGTGTTGGTTAACCGTGTGTTGGTTAACAGCGGGTTTGGTTAACAGTGCGCTGGTTAACAGTGTGTTGGTTAACAGTGTGTTGGTTAACAGTGCGCTGGTTAACAGTGTGTTGGTTAACCGTGTGTTTAACAGTGTGCTGGTTAACAGTGTGCTGGTTAACAGTGTGCTGGTTAACAGCGGGTTTGGTTAACAGTGCGCTGGTTAACAGTGTGTTGGTTAACAGTGCGCTGGTTAACAGTGTGTTGGTTAACCGTGTGTTTAACAGTGTGCTGGTTAACAGTGTGCTGGTTAACCGTGTGTTTAACAGTGTGCTGGTTAACAATGTGCTGGTTAACAGTGTGTTGGTTAACCGTGTGTTTAACAGTGTGTTGGTTAACAGTGCGCTGGTTAACAGTGGGTTGGTTAACAGTGCGCTGGTTAACAGTGCGCTGGTTAACAGTGTGCTGGTTAACAGTGTGTTTAACAGTGTGCTGGTTAACAGTGTGCTGGTTAACAGTGTGCTGGTTAACAGTGTGTTTGTTAACAGTGTGTTTAACAGTGTGCTGGTTAACAGTGTGCTGGTTAACAGTGTGTTTGTTAACAGTGTGTTTAACAGTGTGCTGGTTAACAGTGTGCTGGTTAACAGTGTGCTGGTTAACAGTGTGCTGGTTAACAGTGTGTTTGTTAACAGTGTGTTTAACAGTGTGCTGGTTAACACTGCGCTGGTTAACAGTGTGTTGGTTAACAGTGTGCTAGTTAACACTGCGCTGGTTAACAGTGTGTTGGTTAACAGTGTGCTAGTTAACAGCGGGTTGGTTAACAGCGTGCTGGTTAGCTGTGTGCTGGTTAACAGTGTGCTGGTTAACAGTGTGCTGGTTAGCTGTGTGCTGGTTTACAGTGTGCTGGTTAGCTGTGTGCTGGTTAACAGTGTGCTAGTTAACAGCGGGTTGGTTAACAGCGTGCTGGTTAGCTGTGTGCTGGTTAGCTGTGTGCTGGTTAACAGTGTGCTGGTTAACAGTGTGCTGGTTAGCTGTGTGCTGGTTAACAGTGTGCTGGTTAGCTGTGTGCTGGTTAGCTGTGTGCTGGTTAGCTGTGTGCTGGTTTACAGTGTGCTGGTTAGCTGTGTGCTGGTTAGCTGTGTGCTGGTTAGCTGTGTGCTGGTTAGCTGTGTGCTGGTTAGCTGTGTGCAGGTTAGCTGTGTGCTGGTTTACAGTGTGCTGGTTAGCTGCGTGCTGGTTAGCTGTGTGCTGGTTAGCTGTGTGCAGGTTAGCTGTGTGCTGGTTAGCTGTGTGCTGGTTAGCTGTGTGCTGGTTAGCTGTGTGTTGTTGGAGGTCAGAGTGAGTGTGAGATCAGAGACGTGCTACAGTGTTTAATCTCCTGAGTGTGAAGGAGCAGCGGGGTTTTCACTGAGCAGAGGAATTCCTGACGTTCCTTTTCAACCAGATGTGTTTTTAAACATGCGCAGCGCTCTGCGGTTCACACGCCCGTCCTGCTCTCGGAGCACAGCGGCACATCTGGAGACTCCCGGCCAGTCTGACCGCGTCCAGCCCTTAAAAACGAAAACAAACTCACCGCCTGTGTATACGGGCCTGATAGCAGAGCTGTTACCAGACGACACAACCACCCGAAAGCTGAAAGCTCCAACTCACGCCTGCACTGGAGCTGCACTGGAGCTGCACTGGAGCTGCACTGGAGCTGCACTGGAGCTGCATTCACATCATAAACAGTCTCTGACAGACTTTATAACACAGATATGAACACACACACACACACACACACTGTGTGTGAACTACATCAGCCTCGCAGCTGAAACTTCTGATGGACTACATTTGGGGTAAAAACTGTCCACACGCTTCCACAAGACACTTTTATGGACATTAGGTTATAAACAAGTGGACCACAATTCTAATAAAGTAGTTATTAAACAGTAATAAAGCATGTATGCCACTGTAAATAAAAAAAAACATCTCTCTCTATTTTTGTCAATTTTCATTTTTCTACATCATTTTAACACGACAGCTGCTCTATATATCCTGTGAGAGTTTTATGATGAATGGACCAATAGAAACGCTCCAAAATAGCTTGGGAAAAATTCTGGTTCCATTGACTTACATTGAAAGTAAAGACAGTTTTTGTTCTCTCCTGTAAAGTTACTATTTGGAGATTTAAATATTTAAATTTTAAGTACTACAGATTTCGAAAGGTTACTATGACAACACCTACTAGACGCTTCGGCACTAAACCCTAAACACACAAATCAGATCAATGTGGTTCATAAAATTAGCAATAAGACTCGTTAGTGTCTTGATTTCAATACATGAGAAACGAGGAACCACTGAAAATGTGTTGTAAACATATTAATGTAGTTTATTACAGAATTCAGCAAACGCACAATATTACACTAAAGCTTAATGAGTCCCAATCTGACACACAAACCACAAGCCAACGTGATAAACACAACATAATACTTTACAGTACTATAAAAAATATATATATGTGGCTTATTCTAATAAAAATTATATTAGAATAAGCCACATATATACACTGTGATATGATTTGGTATAATTCATTTTGATACAATTCAACACAAAAAAAAAAAATACAGCACTACCCCAACACAAGAAAATACTAAAAAAATCTACGCAATTCAGTTCAACAACACATAGAAACACAATCCAATACGCTACACTAAGTGAAATACTGCAATACAACACAACACAACACAATCCGATACAGTGCCTTGCGCTGCAATACAATTTGACACAGTATCACACAATTTAATACAATACGCTGACACAACAGCACAAACTGAGATACAATATGATGCGTTATGATAAAATTTGATACAGTCCAAAAAGCTGCAACACAAAACTATACAATGCAACACAATCCGAAATGCTGTGACAGAACTTGCTACAACACAATACATTAGAATACTACACAATAATACAAAATCCAAAACAATGCAATACACTATGATGCAATACAAAGCAACACAATTCAACACTATACCATTCTCTGTGATAACTCAATACAATATGATACAATACTACACAACCAGATACAATACGATGCATTATGATACAACTGTATACAACCCTATAAGCGTCTATATGATATTACATATATTACTCATTGTATTAATATGTGATACAATGCTACACAACATGATAGAGTGCATTACAATAAGATTTGTTATATAACATGTACTGCTGCAATATGTTATTATATAAGGCCATACAATCGGATACAACTCGCAATTCTACACAACGCTATACACTAAGATACAATATGACCTGATAAACTGCCATACAGTCTGAGATTTGAGATACAATCTGATACAATCTGAGATTTGAGATACAATCTGATACAATCTGAGATTTGAGATACAATCTGAAATTTGAGATTTGAGATACAATCTGATACAATCTGAGATTTGAGATACAATCTGATACAATCTGAGATTTGAGATACAATCTGAAATTTGAGATTTGAGATACAATCTGATACAATCTGAGATTTGAGATAAAATCTATTGTTTAGGGGTGTAGCTCAGTTCAGGACTCGATTCCCAATACCGGCCTAACGACTCGACGATTTTCTGATATGTTTTGAACTAAATTTGAATTCGATTTGAAACACTGTGATTAGAATTGATCGCACAATCTCATCACGACCTCACGCCGCTCTGTTACTCTCCCCGAGTATCACTTCCCCGCCTCACTCTGCATATGCACACTCTGAATTTACAGGTCATTTTACATGCAAACGCTCACAAGGACACTGGGACTGCCGGCCCACCGGCCCCCGAGTGATCCCGCCGCCATGGAGCACGGGATCTAAAGTCCCAGGAGCGCTGACGGAGGAAGAGTGATAAGGAAGAAAGGAGCGTGATAAGGCGATAAGGCGATGAAGGAGGAGAAGAGAAGAAGCAGCAGTGTAAACCATAAACACTTCTAACAGCGCGACACGGACCACTCCGCCCAGCTCCCCCCAGCTCCCCCCAGCTCCCCCCAGCTCCCCCCAGCTCCCTCAGACACAGCCAAATAGGGGCAAAACTCTCCACACATACACACAGACATACACACAGACATACCTAATACATACACATATATATACACACACATATACATAACACACACACACACACACACACACAAACACATATATATACACACACATATATACACATACATACACACATACCTAATACATACACATATATATACACACACATATACATAACACACACACACACACACACACACACACAAACACATATATATACACACACATATACACACATATATACACATACATACACACATACCTAATACATACACATATATATACACACACATATACATAATACACACACACACACAAACACAAACACATATATACACACACATATACACATACATACACACATACCTAATACATACACATATATATACACACACATATACATAACACACACACACAAACACATATATATACACACACATATACACACATATATACACATACATACACACATACCTAATACATACACATATATATACACACACATATACATAACACACACACACACACACACAAACACATATATATACACACACATATACACATACATACACACATACCTAATACATACACATATATATACACACACATATACATAATACACACACACACACAAACACAAACACATATATACACACACATATACACATACATACACACATACCTAATACATACACATATATATATATACACACACATATACATAATACACACACACACACAAACACAAATATACACACACATATACACACACAAACATGCCTAATACATACACATAAATATATACACACACATATACATAATACACACACACACACACAAACACATATACACACACATATTTACACACATATATACACACATATACACACATACCTAATACATACACATAAATGTATACACACACACACACACACACACACACACACACACAAACACATATACACACACATACACACATACCTGATACATACACATATACATACACACACACACACACATATATATATATATATACACATACATACACAAACACATATACACACATACCTAATACATACACACCTAATACATACACATACACACACACATACCTAATACATACACACTAACACACACACACACACACACACACACACACACACACACACACACACACACACCTTATACATACACACACACACACACACACACACAATACACATACCTAATACATACACACACACACAATACACACACCTAATACACACACATATATATTTATATATACACACAATAGACATACATACTCATGCACACACATAAACACACGCACGCATACTCTCACACACGCCCTGTGAACTCTTTAGTAACGCTTTGCATAACAAAACATATGCAATACTGACGCAAACATCTGTAATAAACCGCTGGGCGTGAGTCCAGACCGGCCCGCACTCCCCCCGGCCCGCACTCCCTCGGCCCCTCGGCCCCTCGGCCCCACACCCCCGCACGCTCAGAACCTATTTAGTAGTCCAGCTCTGCATTCTGGTTCTTCGGGTCGTCATTACACTGATACCATACCAGCATTGTGATTAATCACATCACGATAATCTGTTCTGATCATATCGCAGAGGTTATCAGCACTTCTACTAAATATACAGTGTTCTTCCTCTCTATATAGTACTAAACACGTTCTACTACAGTAGCAGAACCCTTCCTGGTGACTATCCAGAACAACAATTGTTCTGAAGAACCTTTTTAAGGGGGCAAAAGAACAATCTTCAGTTACCACACAGTTGATAATCTGAAGGCTTCACATTTAGAATTTTCTATTCCACCTTAAATGACTGTTGAAGGACTGTTACAACATACCAGCTGCACCATTTAAGGTGGAATGCAAAATTAGAAATAAAGTAAATTTAATTAAAGGTTCTTCATGTTCTCCTTTCTCTATTACAATGTAACAGCTGCATGATTTAAGGTGGAACGTTACAATGCCATAGTTACACTATTTAAGGTGGAACGATACAATGCCATAGCTATACTATTTAAGGTGGAACGTTACAATGCCATAGCTACACTATTTAAGGTGGAACGTTACAATGCCATAGCTACACTATTTAAGGTGGAACGTTACAATGCCATAGTTACACTATTTAAGGTGGAACAATACAATGAAATAGCTACACTATTTAAGGTGGAACGTTACAATGCCATAGTTACACTATTTAAGGTGGAACGATACAATGGCATAGCTACGCTATTTAAGGTGGAACGTTACAATGAAATAGCTACACTATTTAAGGTGGAATGTTACAATGCCATAGCTGCACTATTTAAGGTGGAACGTTACAATGACATAGCTACACCGTTTAAGGTGGAACGTTACAATGACATAGCTACACCGTTTAAGGTGGAACGTTACAATGCCATAGCTATACTATTTAAGGTGGAACGTTACAATGCTATAGCTATACTATTTAAGGTGGAACGTTACAATGCCATAGCTATACTATTTAAGGTGGAACGTTACAATGCCATAGCTACACTATTTAAGGTGGAACGTTACAATGCCATAGCTACACCGTTTAAGGTGGAACATTACAATGCCATAGTTACACTATTTAAGGTGGAACATTACAATGCCATAGTTACGCTATTTAAGGTGGAACGTTACAATGAAATAGCTACACTATTTAAGGTGGAACGTTACAATGCCATAGCTACACTATTTAAGGTGGAACGTTACAATGCCATAGTTACATTATTTAAGGTGGAACGTTACAATGCCATAGCTACATTATTTAAGGTGGAACGATACAATGGCATAGCTACGCTATTTAAGGTGGAATGTTACAATGAAATAGCTACACTATTTAAGGTGGAACATTACAATGCCATAGCTGCACTATTTAAGGTGGAATGTTACAATGCCATAGCTATACTATTTAAGGTGGAACGTTACAATGCCATAGCTGCACTATTTAAGGTGGAACGTTACAATGCCATAGCTGCACCATTTAAGGTGGAACATTACAATGCCATAGCTGCACTATTTAAGGTGGAATGTTACAATGCCATAGCTGCACTATTTAAGGTGGAACGTTACAATGCCATAGCTACACCATTTAAGGTGGAACGTTACAATGCCATAGCTGCACCATTTAAGGTGGAACGTTACAATGCCATAGCTACACCATTTAAGGTGGAACGTTACAATGCCATAGCTACACCATTTAAGGTGGAACGTTACAATGCCATAGCTACATTATTTAAGGTGGAACGTTACAATGCCATAGCTACATTATTTAAGGTGGAACGTTACAATGCCATAGCTACATTATTTAAGGTGGAACGTTACAATGCCATAGCTACACCATTTAAGGTGGAACGTTACAATGCCATAGCTACATTATTTAAGGTGGAACGTTACAATGCCATAGCTACATTATTTAAGGTGGAACGTTACAATGCCATAGCTACATTATTTAAGGTGGAACGTTACAATGCCATAGCTACATTATTTAAGGTGGAATGTTACAATGCCATAGCTACATTATTTAAGGTGGAATGTTACAATGCCATAGCTACATTATTTAAGGTGGAACGTTACAATGCCATAGCTACATTATTTAAGGTGGAATGTTACAATGCCATAGCTATACTATTTAAGGTGGAACATAAGATCTTCACGTTCACTCATTTATAATCGAACAGTTGCATCACTTAAGGTGGAATGTTAAATTCAAAACAAGACACCGGTTTCACAGATTCCTTGGCCGGTTTTTTGCTACTTTTTTCTTTTTCTTCTGTCATCGTTTCAATGAAGTAACACTTTTACCCAAGGCTGGGTTCATTCTCCTCCGTCCGTGGCGTACACACATTCCTGACACTCAGGTTTGGCTAGTTTTGAGGCTTCGCAAAAATAACAAAGGCAATGAATGAGCAACGGCGGCCAGCCAGAGCTCACTGCAGACAGTAAACACTCATGTTACTAACTGTACCTGTCTGTCTCTCTCATATATACAGATAGTAAAAGTTGTGTTTCAACTTTAAAAGCTTCCTGGATGAATCAAATCAAAGCCAATCAAAGCACAGCTCATTTGCATATCTTGGTTTTAAAGGCACAGCACATTTTATTTATTTATGTATGTGTCTTCTGAGCTGTGACATGATAAAAGCTGATGTTTGTAAACAGCCAAACAGCTGAAGTAATAGAAACCGCTCCACAGGAACTACTTTGCCTCGCAACACCCTGCATGTGTCCCTCCACTGTAAATAGATTTTAAGGCCAAAACTATCGTCGCACAGTGTCTCGGACCTCAGGCGGCATATTAATACCCATTTAATACAATAACTTTCTGTGTGAGAGCTTTTAAAGGGAGGTGGACGTCTGGTTCCATTCACCCCCCATTGTAAAGAAATTTGTTTGGCTGCGTTTCTGTGGGCTGAAGAGTTTCACGCCAAACTACTCTAAAACACTTTGTTTACGTCTTAAAGGTTTAATTATGTGGGAAAGTGGGGAAGAAATGGTGGAATTTTGCTTTAAAACTGAACATCCCGAAACGAGTCGGGTTACGAATTCTCGGTAATCAACAGAGACGCGGTGGTACAAAATAAAAGTCCCTAAATTATTGATTAAGGAGGTAAATCTGCGGATTCTTGTTGACACGAAAATATTATTTTTGTGTTTGTTTCTTGTTCGCCAGCTTTCGCATTTTGCCGTTCCACCTTAAATGGTGCAGCAGTTACATTCAGGCGCCTGAATGTAACTGCTGCACCATTTAAGGTGGAACGGCAAAATGCGAACAAGAGTCTGGCGAACACGTAGCAAACTTAAGTTTCGTATTAAATTACAACACTACGTTAAAAAATAGATTAACTATGTTGTCCGTGGCGAAAAAAATAGCCCACTTTCCGAACTTTGTCCCAGCGTAAACAACGTAAACTCCACTGTTTTAAACGAGCGCTACTATAAAAATATATAAAATAAAAGTCCTTCTTTGTTTTCATCCTTTTTCTTAAAAAAACTTGCTATCAAACAAGCGTCTCTCGACAAACATCCTTATTTAGTTAAACAAAAGAAACACTCCACTTGCCTGTACAGCCCAAACTTTAGGAGGGAGCATTCCCAGATTCCTGCTATTCCCAAATCTCAAATATTCCTAAATGCCAAACTCCGAGGCAAACAGTACCAAAAGTCCCGAAAGTGTCTCAAAGTGGGAGAAAAGGCGGCGGGATGAGTTCAGAAAGACTTGTTCTCCCACCTGTACGTGTCCTGTGTTGTTGTTGTTGTGTTCTCTCTCTCCCTCAACCGAACCTCACTGCAGCCCGCAGCTCAGCTCAGCTCAGTCCCGCAGCAGCCGAGCAGCAGCAGCGCATCTTAATCACGGATCTTTCAGCTTTGTCTTCTCCTCAGCGCCTCTACAACATCCCCGGGAGAAAGCAGGAGAGTCCGAGCGGAGCGCCGTCCGGGAGCCAGGCTGGCGCACACTAACGTGCTGAGGAGAGGAGGATGAAGGCGGAAGGAAGGAGAGGGGATTTGTTTGGGTTCATTTACCTGGAGAAGCCAATGGGAAGAACAGTGGCGGGGAAAGCGCGACATCTGCCGGCCGCGGCCAGCCACTGCAGCCCGTGGGCCGTGTAGGGTTACAGCACCTGAAACAAAAGACGAAAACAAAGCCGTTAAAGGGCCCCGACACGTCCTCGAGCTTTAGTTTGTTGTGGGGGGGCGGGGGGGGGGGGGGGGGGGGGGGGGGTAGTTGTTCTGATTAAAGGGCCCAAGTCATTAAAAATACTGAAGCTGAGTTTAGTGGTACAGTGTTAAAGTTGAGCTTTCTTAGGGAACTACTTGGTGTTGCATGTATCCCTCCACCGTAAATAGAGTTTAAGACCAGAATCTTCTCAAAACTGTTTCTCTGAAACGGCGTCTCAGACTTCATGCTCAATAAATAGAGCATTAATAACTATTTATTGTAATAACTTTCCAAGAGGGAGGTTGTATTGTGATAAACTGTGGGTTGAGCTTTCTTTGGGAACTACTTCGTACCACATGTATCCCTCCACCATGAATGGAGTTTAAGACTGAGATCTTCTCTAAACTATCATAAACAGCCTCTCAGAATCAGTGTATTTATAACATCTACTGTAATAACAAGGGAGATTGTGATTCTGTTGTTATCATACTGTGAGTATGTTGTGATTCTACTGGAATTAAACTGTGTGATGTAATTCTACTGGATTTATGTTATTATTCTACTGGGATTAAACAGGGATTATACTGTGATTATGATGTGATTCTACTGGGAATATAATATGATTATGTTGTTATTCTACTGTGATTATGTTCTTATTATACTGGGATTATAATGTGATTATGTTGTGATTCTACTGGGAGTATCTACTGTAATTATACTGTGATTCTACTGTAATTAAAATGTGATTCTTCTGTGATTATAAAGTTATTCTACTGTAATTATGTGATTCTACTGTGATTATAATAGTATTGTACTGTAATTCTACAGTAATTATAATGTGATTCTACTGTGATTATAATAGTATTGCACTGTAATTATAATGTGATTCTACTGTAATTTTAACGTGATTCTACTGTGATTATGGTGTTCTACTGTACTTATAATGTGGTTCTACTGTGATTATAATAGTATTCTACTGTACTTATAATGTGGTTCTACTGTGATTATAATAGTATTCTACTGTAACTATAATGTGATTCTACTGTGAATATCATAGTATTCTACTGTAATTATAATGTGATTCTACTGTGACTATAATAGTATTCTACTGTAACTATAATGTGATTCTACTGTGATTATAATAGTATTCTACTGTAACTATAATGTGATTCTACTGTGATTATGGTGTTCTACTGTAACTATAATGTGATTCTACTGTGAATATCATAGTATTCTACTGTAATTATAATGTGATTCTACTGTGACTATAATAGTATTCTACTGTAATTGTAATGTGATTCTACTGTGATTATGGTGTTCTACTGTAACTATAATGTGATTCTACTGAAATTATAATGTGGTTCTACTGTGATTATAATAGTATTCTACTGTAACTATAATGTGATTCTACTGTGATTATGGTGTTCTACTGTAACTATAATGTGATTCTACTGTGAATATCATATTATTCTACTGTAATTATAATGTGATTCTACTGTGACTATAATAGAATTCTACTGTAATTGTAATGTGATTCTACTGTGATTATGGTGTTCTACTGTAACTATAATGTGATTCTACTGAAATTATAATGTGATTCTACTGTGATTATGGTGTTCTACTGTAACTATAATGTGATTCTACTGTGATTATCATAGTATTCTACTGAAATTATAATGTGATTCTACTGTGATTATGGTGTTCTACTGTAACTATAATGTGATTCTACTGTGATTATCATAGTATTCTACTGTAATTATAATGTGATTCTACTGTGATTATAATAGTATTCTACTGTAATTGTAATGTGATTCTACTGTGATTATAATAGTATTCTACTGTAACTATAATGTGATTCTACTGTGATTATAATAGTATTCTACTGTAATTGTAATGTGATTCTGCTGTAATTATAATGTGATTCAACTGTAATTCTACAGTAAATATAGTATGATTCTACTGTGATTCTACTGTTATTCTATTGTGTTTATACTGTTATTCTGCTGTGATTATATTGTAACTGTACTGTGAATTTACTGCAATTCTGAGTATACTGTGATTTTTCTGTGAGTACACTTATTATATTTTGATTATACTGTGATTTTATTGTGATTATATTGTGATTACACTGTGATCATGTGGTGATCATGCTGTACTGATACTGTGATTATGTTGTGATTGTACTGTAATTGTATTGCGTGATCAGTGATGTAACATGATTCTCTATTTTGATAAAGACTGTTTACCTGAAATCTTTGATTGACCAAATACCTACTGAATCTGATCTGGAGCTGTAATTGGTCAGAACATTCTCAGCACACAGTAAACTCTAATGTGATTGGTCAGCAGGTTCATTTACAGCCTTCTATCACATCAGTACCGCAAACATCACCATCACAATAACTGTAGTTAGGAACTGATCCAACATCAGTACCTCACTGCACTAATGCTCTTGTGGCTGAGTGCAATCAAATCCTCACAGCAATGCTCACACATCCCAGAAGAGTGTAGGCTGTCACTCCTGCAAAGATCTTAATTATGGAGATGTTTCTGGAAGCTCCTCAGCAGCACATGTTCCTCTGTAGTGGTTCTTCTCCAAACACACAGTCTAATTACAGGTTCCAGAGTTCCAGACAGGGACTGAACTACAGCGCCAGGGTTCACCACTGACATTTACTCTGCAGCGCCAGTGGAGGGAGCAGCTGTACACTGGCCACTTTATTAGAAACACCTACCTTGTCCTCCACTAACTGGCCACTTTATTAGAAACACCTACCTTCTACTTCACTAACTGGCCACTTTATTAGAAACACCTACCTTGTCCTCCACTAACTGGCCACTTTATTAGAAACACCTACCTTCTACTTCACTAACTGGTCACTTTATTAGAAACACCAACCTTGTACTTTACTAACTGGCCACTTTATTAGAAACACCCACCTTGTACTCCACTCACTGGCCACTTTATTTGGAACACTCACCTTCTACTCCACTAACTGGCCACTTTATTAGAAACACTCACCTTTTACTCCACTAACTGGCCACTTTACTAGAAACACCTACCTTGTACTCCACTAACTGGCCACTTTATCAGAAACACCCACCTTCTACTTCTTTAACTGGCCACTTTAATAGAAACATCCACTTTGTACTTTAATATCTGGCCATTTTATTAGAAACACCCACCTTGTACTTTAATAACTGGCCATTTTTTTAGAAACACCCACCTTGTGCTTCCACTGACGGGCCGCTTTATTAGAAACACCTACCTTGTACTTCACTAACTGGCCACTTTATTAGAAACACCTACCTTGTACTTCACTAACTGGCCGCTTTATTAGAAACACCTACCTTGTACTTCACTAACTGGCCACTTTATAAGAAACACCTACCTTGTACTTCACTAACTGGCCACTTTATTAGAAACACCTACCTTGTACTTCACTAACTGGCCACTTTATTAGAAACACTCATCTTTTACTCCACTAACTGGCCACTTTACTAGAAACACCTACCTTCTACTCCACTAACTGGCCACTTTATCAGAAACACCCACCTTCTACTTCTTTAACTGGCCATTTTATTAGAAACACTCACCTTGTACTCCACTAACTGGCCACTTTATTAGAAACACCCACCTTGTACTCCACTGACTGGCCACTTTATTAGAAACACCTACCTTGTACTCCACTAACTGGCCACTTTATTAGAAACACCTACCTTGTACTTCACTAACTGGCCACTTTATTAGAAACACCTACCTTCTACTTCACTAACTGGCCACTTTATTAGAAACACCAACCTTGTACTTCACTAACTGGCCACTTTACAAGAAACACCTACCTTGTACTCCACTAACTGGCCACTTTATCAGAAACACCCACCTTCTACTTCTTTAACTGGCCACTTTAATAGAAACATCCACTTTGTACTTTAATATCTGGCCATTTTATTAGAAACACCCACCTTGTACTTTAATAACTGGCCATTTTTTTAGAAACACTCACCTTGTACTCCACTAACTGGCCACTTTATTAGAAACACCCACCTTGTACTCCACTGACTGGCCACTTTATTAAAAACACCCACCTTGTACTTCACTAACTGGCCACTTTATTAGAAACACCTACCTTGTACTTCACTAACTGGCCACTTTATTAGGAACACTCACCTTCTACTCCACTAACTGGCCACTTTACTAGAAACACATACATTGTACTCCACTAACTGGCCACTTTATCAGAAACACCCACCTTCTACTTCTTTAACTGGCCACTTTAATATAAACATCCACCTTGTACTTTAATATCTGGCCATTTTATTAGAAACACCCACCTTGTACTTTAATAACTGGCCATTTATTTAGAAACACTCACCTTGTACTCCACTAACTGGCCACTTTATTAGAAACACCCACCTTGTACTCCACTGACTGGCCACTTTATTAGAAACACCCACCTTGTACTCCACTAACTGGCCACTTTATTAGAAACACCTACCTTGTACTCCACTAACTGGCCCCTTTATTAGAAACACCTCCCTTGTACTCCACTAACTGGCCACTTTATTAGAAACACTCACCTTGTACTTTAATAACTGGCCACTTTATTAGAAACACCACCTTGTACTCCACTAACTGGCCACTTTATTAGGAACACTCACCTTCTACTCCACTAACTGGCCACTTTACTAGAAACACCACCTTGTACTTCACTAACTGGCCACTTTATTAGAAACTGTATAGACTGTTTACTGAAGGAACTCTGAGGCTGTAGTTTGATGTAATGTTGGTTTATTTATTATACAAATACAAAAATGTTCATCGTGTGTTTTATTTGTTACCATAGTTACTTCTCTCCAGCTTAAAGAAGTTTAAAATAATTACACCTCCGCGCTTCATTTAAGAGGAGTTAGCGTAGTTAACGTACATCACTAGAAAAAAAGACCCTCGTATAAAATATGTGCACCAGTACAGAGAATAAACACCGTTAGACCTGGAGTGAGTCTAGTACAGAGGTAATTACTCCTAATCACTGCTCGTACACTCTCAGCCTCACACTTATCACACATGTTCCTGATTTTCCTGTCAATCAAAACACAAACACACACAAACACACACACACACACACACACACACACACACACACAGTTTAGTTCTGATTTAAAACAGTGCAAAGGTCACATGATCAAAGACAGTCAGTCAGATACTGAGAGGATTAAATCTGAGGCTGAGTCTCGCACTGCTCCCTGTGTGTGTATCTGTACTGGGAGTTTATAGGTGGCACTGGACAGTGAAGTTGGAGCCCATGTACACAAATATTCCTAAAACAAACATGTGACTGTATTTAAATGTAAAAATGAGAATGTATATTTTTATAAGAGCTATAAAACCACCAAACCTGTTTATCAGAACAAGATCTCAGCATCTACACTATCTTCTTCAGTCCTGTTAGAGAAGCAGCTCATGTGGCTCCTCATGAAGCTGCTGGTCAGAATGTTCAAAGTATGTAAACCTGCATCAGAGCAAATGAGCTCATTTCTAAAAGACCCTCGAAACATTCTTTAAACACAACCAGATGTTTAATTCTGTTCCAGGAATAATTCCATACCGACTATTCTATAGTTCTGATCTCCTCACAATTATTCACTAATATTAGTACTATTAATATAGTACACATAATAACAACCTTATTCACTAATATTATTACTAATAATATAGTACACATAAGAAGAACCTGGGGAGGCGTGTGGGTGGTGTGAGTGGATCAGATACAGCAGTACTGCTGCTGGAGTGTAAACACCTCAGTGTCTCTGCTGGACTGAGAATCGTCCACCAACCAAAACTATCCGGACAGCAGTGTCCTATGGGTGGTGTCCTGTGTCCACTGATGAAGAACTAGAGGAACACAAACTGTGCAGCAGCAGATGAGCTACTGTCTCTGACTTTACATCTACAAGGTGGACCAGCAAGTAGTAGGAGTGTCTAATAGAGTGGACAGTGAGTGGACACAGTGTTTAAACACTCCAGCAGCAGCACTGCTGTGTCTGATCCACTCACACCAGCACAACACACACTAACACACCACCAGCACAGAGCTGAACAGGGACCAGAGTGCAGTTTAAGATTCAGCCTTCATCTGATTGAACTTAGATAGTGTTCATCTAAAACACTGTTTACACACACACACACACACACACACACACACACACACACACACACACACACACACACACACACACACACACACTCACGCATTTACAACACAGAGAAAGTGTTTGAAGTGTAGAAATGAAATGATTAGTTAATGAAATGTACAGATCGCTGCTGATAGGTTGTTTTGATTCTTTTCCGTCGCAGGTTCAGTCAGACGCTGCGTCAGTTCCTTCATTTAAACTTAGTTTAAATCAGTTCTTTAATAAACACCAATAATAAACTACTTCAATCAGCTTGGCTTCATTTGAACAAACAATGTAAACAAAGTCATTCAGAGCGGTTTATTATTGAACACAGCCGAAAACGTCGTACGCAACAAACTAGCAAACTAGCTGCTGGAGGAAGATCCAGAAGATCAGGTCAGCACACGGCCTGTTCACTATACTGCCATCAGGTAGGTATCAAGCTGTGAAGCATCACCAATCACCAAGCCACATTAATATATATATATATATATATATATATATATATATATATATATATATATATATATATATATATTCTATTATCTTCCACTTTATCCCACTTGTCGGGGTCACAGCTGGAGCTGGAGCTAATCCCGGGGTCATCGGGTAAGGGCAGGGCACACCATGGACAGGTTGCCAGTCCATCGCATGGTCATATATTATATATGTTATATATATATATATATATATATATATATATATATATTATTTTCTTTATTTGTTGTTATGTTTGCACTGTTGTTGGCCATGCGATGGACTATATATATATATAGCTGCTCTGCTGTAGACTGATCTGCTGTAGACTGATCTGCTGTAGACTGATCTGCTGTAGACTGATCTGCTGTAGACTGATCTGCTGTAGACTGATCTGAGCGTTTCAGTGCATGCTTGTCCGGACATGATGTGTCAATAACAAATAAACTAGAAACTTTAATAGTATATCAGTACACAGTGGTGGTGAATGGAACCAGACGTCTTCCTCTCTCTAAAAGCTCCCTCACAGAGAGTTATTACAGTAAATAGTTATGAATACACTGTCTGATGTCTGAGATGTTGGGATACATGCAGGACCCTGTGAGGCAATATAGCCCCCCAAAGAAAACTAGCAAAAATTCCCCAAAATTTTGTTTTGTTGTTTTTTTTCTAATATATTATTTATATTCAGAATTCAGACACTACGTCATTTAATGACCAGGCAGCACCACGACTGCACCATAATCAACATCCATCTATTAACTTCCACTTTATCCAGCCTCTCAGGGTCGCGGGGGGGCCGGAGCCAGCATCATTGGGTGAAGTCGGGGTACACCATGGACAGGTCGGCAGTCCATCACATGACTAACACACACTCTCACACACACTCTCACCTACGGTCAGTTTAGAGTGAGGATCCTAACATGCATGTGTTTGGACTGTGGGAGGAAACCGGAGTACCCGGAGGAACCCACTCAAACACAGAGAGAACATACACACTCCACACAGAACCACCCAGACCGGGAATCCCACCCAGATCATCTTACTGTGAGGAGACAGTGCTCTAGTATACAGAAATCTGATTGGGTGATTATCACTAGAATCGAGTGTTTAACAGCAAACCTCTCTGAATGACTCAGTTTACATTGTAACCCTTCACTCACGTATAAATTCTAAAATTCTAAAAAACCAGTGGAGTTCCCCTTTAAGGAATACAAACAGATACAGCACCTCTTTCTCCTGTTAAGGTTTTTTTCTAATCAGAGACGAGACTAGTCGTTAGCCTTTCACGTCAGACTGAATCTGTGATGTGAAGCCAGATGTTGGTCCAGCTGTGAGAAACAAGAAGAGTCTGTCGTGATCAGTAACCACGGAAACAAGTTAAAGTACCCACCAGAAAAATCCTGAAACAATCAAACGCATGATCCACATGCTCAGTAATATTAATGTCCTCAGTGCAATGAAATAATAATAACAATAATAATAATAATAACAATAATAATAATAATGGTAAGAGGAGGGGAATGTGAGCCGCTCGAGGAGGAGGAGGAGGAGGAGGAGGAGGAGGAGTCGATGTCAAGCCGATGCCTTCGTCTCCCACTCCTACAAAACATGAACACAGGTCAGCTTGACGGCCAGCGCAGCGTCAGTCTCGGACTGGAGAGTAAAGATAGACGGAAGCTCACCTTCCTCCTCTGGAACACTCTACCGTGCTCAATGAACAGGGCAGACGGCGCCCTCTTCAGGGAGTTCTTGGCAGAGGCCGTCCGGCGAAGCAGTGGAGTCAGGAACCCCCCCTAAAACGAGAGAGAGAGATAGACAGAGGGATAGATAGAGAGAGAGAGAGATAGAGAAATAGATAGAGAGAGGGAGAGAGATAGATAGAGAGAGAGATAGATAGAGAGAGATAGGGAAAGAGATAGACAGAGAGATAGACAGAGAGAGAGATAGATAGAGAGAGAGATAGGGAAAGAGATAGACAGAGAGATAGATAGACAGAGAAATAGACAGAGAGGGAGAGAGATAGACAGAGAGATACATAGAGAGAGAGATAGAGAAAGAGAGGAAGAGAGATAGATAGTTAGATAAAGAGAGATAGTTAGAGAGAGAGAGAGATAGACAGAGAAATAGAGAGAGAGAGAGAGAGAGAGAGAGAGAAAGAGAGATGGAGAAATAGATAGAGAGAGAGAGGGAGAGAGAGATACATAGTTAGAGAGAGAGAGATAGAGAAAGAGAGGGGGAGAGAGATAGATATATATATATATATATATATAGAGAGAGAGAGAGAGAGAGATAGATAGAGAGAGATAGAGATATTTAGTAAGAAAGAGAGAGATAGAGAGATAGATAGACAGAGAGATAGAGCGAGAGAGAGAGAGATAGAGATAGATAGATAGATAGATAGACAGAGATAGATAGATAGAGAGAGAGAGAGAGATAGATAGACAGACAGACAGAGATAGATAGAGAGAGATAGACAGAGAGATAGAGAGAGAGAGATAGATAGACAGAGAGATAGAGTGAGAGAAAGAGAGAGAGATAGATAGACAGAGATAGATAGATAGAGAGAGATAGACAGAGATAGACAGAGAAATAGAGAGAGAGAGAGAGAGAGAGAGAGAGAGAGAGAGAGAGAGAGAGAGTGTAAGTGAAGGAGAGACGACTGTCACTCTGCTCTGTGTTTGTTTAGTTTATGTTTTATTAGATTAACCGTTGGTTCATCTAGTGGTCTTCTGAAAAGCAGGTGGTCTTTATAAGAGTGATATAACGTGATGCAGACGTAGAACATAAGAAACACAACATAAACAATAATTTCCGCGCCATGGCAACCAAAACCGTGGAGCTCTGAACCACTAAAAGAGACTAAACACACGACCTACATATCATCAAGTACCACCAAAACAAAACTTTACAGGAGAGACCAAAAACGGTCTTCACTCTTAATGCAAGTCTATGGAACCGGAATTCTCTCCAAGTCATTTTGGAGCGTTTCTGTTGGTCCGTTCATCCTGAAACGTTTACAGGACATAAAGATCAGCTGCTGGGTTCAAATGGTGCAGAAATATAATAATGGACAAAAATTGAGACACTACACTATCTATAGAGTTTACTCTGTAAACAGTCCTGGTTTTTCATGACACGGGTTCCAGAAGGTCACTGCTCTTCAGGAACAACACCTCTACCAAGATGAGCCAGAAGACTCTTGGAATACTGACATGTGGAAGGTGAAACAGAGGAGATGTTTTGTTTGACAGAACCTGAACAATGCATTCCAGTGTAAGAACCTAATCCCAGCTGTGAAAGATGGTGGTGGCAGTATTACAGTTTGGGCCTGTTCTGCTGCTACTGGACCTCGACTGCTCGCCATCTTTTAATGCAGTCGTTCATTCTAGAACCTGGATTGTATGAAGACGTTCTAGAGCAGAATGCGAGAGCATCCATCTGTGAACTGAACCTCTACAGAAGATGAGCCTATAAACAACAGTTAACCAACAAAGAAAGTTTAAAGTAGACCGCATTGACCTTAATCCAGTACGAACGCTGAGGAAGAATCTAAGGTGGGACGTTTCTGCAAGCGAGCCCACCAACACAACAGAGCTGAAGCTGTTCCATAAGAAAGAATGGACCAAGTCAACATGCAGGGCTGACCAAGAATTACCGGAACCATTGGGTTGACATCATTTTGGCTCAAGGGAGTCATCATCGCTGTCCCAAGAAAACCAAGTAACTTCAAACCAGTATTGTTTCTAAGTGCTCTTGGAGCATTTCTATTGGTCCACTCATCATAAAATTGTCTTGTTCATATGATCTAGACACATTGGGTCAGTAATGGTGTAGGGTGGCATTTCTTTGGAGGGCCGCACAGCCCTCCATGTGCTCGCCAGAGTTAGCCTGACTGCCATTAGGTACCCAGATGAGATCCTCAGACCCCTTGTGAGACCATATGCTGGTGCGATTGGCCCTGGGTTCCTCCTAATGCAGGACAATGATAGACCTCATGTGGCTGAAGTGTGTCAGCAGTTCCTGCAAGATGAAGGCATTGAAGCTATGGACTGGGCCGCCCGTTCCCCAGACCTGAATCCGATTGAGCACATCTGTGACATCATGTCTCGCTCCATCCACCAACGTCACGTTGTACCACAGACTGTCCAGGAGTTGGCAGATGCTTTAGTCCACGTCTGGGAGGAGATCCCTCAGGAGACAATCCGCCACCCAGGTGTTGTAGGGAGGTCATACAGGCACGTGGAGGCCACACACAATACTGAGCCTCATTTAGACTCGTTTTAAGGACATTACATCAACGCTGGATCAGCCTGTAGTGAGTTTTTCCACTTTAATTTTGTGTGACTCCAAATCCAGATCTTCACTGGTTAATAAATTTGATTTAATGATGATTGTTGTGTGATTTTGTTGTCAGCACATTCAACTTTGTACAGAACAAAGTATTCACTGAGAATATTTCATTCATTCAGATCTAGGATGTGTTATTTGATAGTTCCCTTTATTTTTTATGAGCTGTGTATATACAGTGGTGTGAAAAAGTGTTTGCCCCCTTCCTGATTTCCTGATTTGTTGCATGTTTGTCACACTTAAATGTTTTGGAACATCAAACCAATTTAAATATTAGTCAAAGACAACACAGGTAAACACAAAATGCTATTTTTAAATGAAGGTGTTTATTATTAAGGGAGAAAAAATAACATATAAAAATAATAAAAGACCTACATGGTCCTGTGTGAAAAAGTGATTGCCCCCTAAACCTAATAGCTGGTCGGGCCACCCTCAGCAGCAACAACTGCAACCAAGCGTTTGCAATAACTTGCGATGAGTCTTTTACAGCGTTGTGGAGGAATTCACTCATCTTTACAGAACTGTTGTAATTCAGCCACATTGGTGGACTTGCTGGGGTGTTTTGGATCATTGTCCTGCTGCAGAACAAAAGTTTGTTTCAGCTTGAGGTCACGAATAGATGGTCGGACATTCTCCTTCAGGATCTTTTGGTAGACAGCAGAATTCATAGTTCCATTTATCACAGCAGGTCTTCCAGGCCCTGATGCAGCAAAACAGCCCCAGACCATCACACTACCACCACCATATTCTACTGTTGGTGTAATGTTCTTTTTCTGGAATGCAGTGTTTCTTTTACGCCAGATGTACTGGGACACACACCTTCCAAAGAGTCCAACTTTTCTCTCATGGGTCCACAGAATGTTTTCCCAAAAGTCTTGGGGATCATCAAGATTGAGACGAGCTTCAATGTTCTTTTTGCTCAGCAGTGGTTTTCGTCTAGGAACTGTAGGCCATTTTTGTCCAGTCTCTTTCTGACGGTGGAGGCGTGAACACTGACCTTAACTGAGGCAAGTGAGGCCTGCAGTTCTTTGGATGTTGTTGTGGGGTCTTTTGTGACCTCTTGTAGGAGTCGTCGCTGCGCTCGTGGTAATTTTGGGCGGCCGGCCGCTCCTGGGAAGGTTCACCACTGTTCCATGTCTTCGCCATTTGTGGACAATGGCAGGAAATCAGGACGGGGGCAAACCCTTTGTCACACCACTGTATATATATTTATGCCTTGTGTTGACAGTCCAGGCTGGTGGAGGTGGTGTAGTGAGTGGGCACACTCTGTACTGCTAACACTGATCAGTTGTTGCTTGACTGACCGCAGCTTATGTAAGTATTGTGTCTGACCATGTGCGACCTGTTGTGACCACAATTTACCATCTTCTAATAATAACGACACCAAACAGAGTCCAGCTCAAACCGGTTTCATGAACATGGTGGTGAGTTCAGTGGTCTTCAGTCGTGCTTCCCCATCACCAGAGGTGAATACAATAGATATGTAGGATTGAGAGATAGTGAAAACATCTGCAGGACCTGAGTGATGCGTTCATGTCAACATGGACCGGAATCCCGAAGGACTGCCGCCAACGCCAATGTGCCATGAAAAGCTGGGACTGTTAACAGAGTGTACTGATAGTATAGTATGTCTCAATTTTTGTCCATTTTCATTTTTCCACATTGTTTGAACGGGACAGCTGCTCTTCATATCCTGTGACAGTTCCATGATGAACGGACCATCAGAAATGCTCCAAAACAGCTTGGAAAGAATTCCGGTTCCATTGACTTCCATTGAAAGTAGAGACGGTTTTTGCCCTCTCCTGTAAAGTAGACATTTTGGAGGTACTTGCTTTTCTTTGCGACGATAGACTCTTGATTTAATGTTAAGCTCAACACTGACAGTCAGAAAAACATGATGCCAGTAAAACCAGCAGGTCACGTCAGTAAAACCACAAACTTATGGTTGCCAGTCACAGTACAATCCCTCACTGTTTACTCCCACCAGCCCACATCGCTCTCTGATCACACCTACAGCGTGCATGATCCGGCCGTGCTCTTCTTCCGAACCCTGGAAAACACTTTTCCACTGAATCAGCAGAGAGAGAGAGACCCCCACACTAGCCCCTCAGCTGATCAGACAGCCCTGAGCCAGGTGTGCCGGGGGTCTCAAAGACGGAGAAACAGTGCAGCGGGCAGAATGGAGCTTATCTAAGAGCTCCTCTGGGAGGAAGTGGCCTCCATTCCTGCCCGCTGTAATTACACAGTCACCACACAAAACGTTCCCGAGCTCTCTGGAAGCCTGTAGATCAGACTGCCCCACTGCTCACTTCCTGAATCTGATTACTGGACGAGGGTTAATTAGTACGAGGGTCCGAGGGTCCTACACAAACGTACGGAGTCCACAGAACTGAACTAGAAGCAGAGCTGAAGTCTGTGTGTCCTCACAGCTGAAAGGAGACAGTCAGGTACAGGACTGGATTTTATCTGTTGTTGTATGTTCACATTCCAAACAGTAGGGGGCAGCGTGGGACAATAAAACAGCAGGAACCGGCGGGGAAGAGCTCGACACCAACACTTCACTCTGATTGAGTAAAACACGAGCGTGCAAACATGAAACTATAAGGTTTATTAAAAATATGAAAAGTAGTTAATTGTATCTAGAAGGTCTGAGAAAGTTTAAACGACTACACAGTAATTAGTTTAATAATAATTAATATCCAGAATAATTAATATCCAGAATTTAATATAAGTAGCGGTCAAATCTCAACACAGACAGTCGGACGATTAAAAGAATGCAATAAATACATTATTATTAAATATATTATTTTATGCTCTCTGGAATTTATGATCTAATAACATGTTTTGATAAATCGTTTTTGGTAATTATATTTATTACAACTGATACAGAGATGGACACATTTATAGATGTTGCTGTCCAGAAAAAAAACATTTTTTTTCTTTTTCACATTATTTGAACGCAGGAGCTTCCCTTAACATACTGTAAACATTTCATGATGAACGGACCAATAGAAATGCTCCAAAATAGCTTTGAAAAATTCTGGTTCCATTGACTTACATTGAAAGTAATGATAGTTTTTGTTCTCTCCTGTAAACTTACTGTTTAGGAGATTTCTCTTTGGACAGTAAATATATATATATATATATATATATATATATATATATATATATATTTTTTTTTTTTTTTTTTTTTTTTTTTTAAACATATATATATATACACATTCTGAGAATTGTCCACCAACCAAAACTATCCGGACAGCAGTGTCCTGTGGGCGGCGTCCTGTGTCCACTGATGAAGAACTAGAGGAACACAAACTGTGCTGCAGCAGATGAGCTACTGTCTCTAACTTTACATCTACAAGGTGGACCAGCAAGTAGTAGGAGTGTCTAATAGAGTGGACAGTGAGTGGACAGTGATTGGACAGTGGGTGGACAGTGATTGGACAGTGAGTGGACAGTGGGTGGACAGTGAGTGGACAGTGGGTGTACAGTGGGTGTACAGTGATTGGACAGTGGGTGGACAGTGGGTGTACAGTGGGTGTACAGTGGGTGTACAGTGATTGGACAGTGAGTGGACAGTGAGTGGACAGTGGGTGTACAGTGATTGGACAGTGAGTGGACAGTGAGTGGACAGTGGGTGTACAGTGATTGGACAGTGGGTGTACAGTGATTGGACAGTGGGTGTACAGTGAGTGTACAGTGAGTGGACAGTGAGTGGACAGTGGGTGGACAGTCTCTGGAGTGGGCGGGGTCACCTGTGTCCTCTCGGAGCAGAGCGGTAGGAGAGACTGTCTGAAGGACGAGCGTTTGGTCGGT
>CM038710.1:2754740-2759740 GCA_021613375.1 Megaleporinus macrocephalus
ACAGACTCCAGTACCCATATTTACAAACACACAGACCCCAGTACCCATACTTACAAACACACAGACTCCAGTACCCATATTTACAAACACACAGACCCCAATACCCATATTTACAAACACACATACCTCAGTACCCATATTTTCAAACACACAGACTCCAGTACCCATATTTACAAACACACAGACCCCAGTACCCATACTTACAAACACACAGACCCCAGTACCCATACTTACAAACACACAGACTCCAGTACCCATATTTACAAACACACAGACCCCAGTACCCATACTTACAAACACACAGACCCCAGTACCCATATTTACAAACACACAGACCCCAGTACCCATACTTACAAACACACAGACCCCAGTACCCATACTTACAAACACACAGACCCCAGTACCCATATTTACAAACACACAGACCCCAGTACCCATACTTACAAACACACAGACCCCAGTACCCATATTTACAAACACACAGACTCCAGTACCCATACTTACAAACACACAGACCCCAGTACCCATACTTACAATCACACAGACCCCAGTACCCATATTTACAAACACACAGACCCCAGTACCCATACTTACAAACACACAGACCCCAGTACCCATACTTACAAACACACAGACCCCAGTACCCATATTTACAAACACACAGACCCCAGTACCCATACTTACAAACACACAGACCCCAGTACCCATATTTACAAACACACAGACCCCAGTACCCATACTTACAAACACACAGACCCCAGTACGCATATTTACAAACACACAGACCCCAGTACCAATATTTACAAACACACAGACCCCAGTACCCATATTTACAAACACACAGACCCCAGTACCCATATTTACAAACACACAGACCCCAGTACCCATATTTACAAACACACAGTCCCCAGTACCCATATTTACAAACACACAGTCCCCAGTACCCATATTTACAAACACACAGACCCCAGTACCCATATTTACAAACACACAGACCCCAGTATACCCCGGGTGTGGGACCCTCAGTTCCAGTGAGGGGTGATGTTAATGTTACAGTAAAGTTTGGTGGAGGGGGGATAATGATCTGGGGGATTCAGGGTTTGGGTTCAGACCCTCAGTGAAGGGTAATGTTAATGTTACAGTAAAGTTTGGTGGAGGGGGGATAATGATCTGGGGGGTGGGGTCAGGATTTGGGTTTGGACCCCCAGTGAAGGGTGATGTTAATGTTACAGTAAAGTTTGGTGGAGGGGGGATAATGATCTGGGGGGTGGGGTCAGGATTGGGGTTTGGACCCCCAGTGAAGGGTGATGTTAATGTTACAGTAAAGTTTGGTGGAGGGGGGATAATGATCTGGGGGGGGGTCAGGATTGGGGTTTGGACCCCCAGTGAAGGGTGATGTTAATGCTACAGCACACAAAGACAAGTGTGCCGCTGATATACAGGACGTGGGGCTTCACTGGGCTCGTGAGCTGCTCGGTGGTGTTAACTGTTCGGGCGTTGATGCTCCAGGACGCTCCTGCTGGAAACTCGGAGCTCGGAGCTCGGAGCTCGGGCAGCGGCCGCCGTATAACTATTCAGCTCTGAACAAATGAAAAGCAGCTGCTGCTGAACTGACGAGCGTGTGTGATCGGAACGCCGGGCTCGGCTCTAATCATACGTTCTGCACTTCCAGCGGAAAAGAAAAGGTCGAGTCTCATCCAGGCAGAAACACTTCATCCCAACAATCTGGCTCGCAGGGAGCGTTTGCTTGAGTCTGGAGGGAGTGATGGAATGATGGAGAGTATATATATATATGGTACTTGGGGTACACTGTTATATCTTATTACATAATTTATATTCTTCTAGACAAAATCCTAAATTTACTCAGTAAATACTTTATTATTAAATATTAATCAGTATTAATAGAGTAAGTAGTGCTTTTACACTTTAATATTTAATAATAAAGTGTAAAAGCTCTACTTACTCTATTAATACTGATTAATATTTAATAATAAAGTGTAAAAGCTCTACTTACTCTATTAATACTGTTTAATATTTAATAATAAAGTGTAAAAGCACTACTTACTCTATTAATACTGATTAATATTTAATAATAAAGTGTAAAAGTACTACTTACTCTATTAATACTGCTTAATATTTAATAATAAAGTGTAAAAGCTCTACTTACTCTATTAATACTGATTAATATTTAATAATAAAGTGTAAAAGCTCTACTTATTCTATTAATACTGATTAATATTTAATAATAAAGTGTAAAAGCTCTACTTACTCTATTAATGCTGATTAATATTTAATAATAAAGTGTAAAAGCTCTACTTACTCTATTAATGCTGATTAATATTTAATAATAAAGTGTAAAAGCACTACTTACTCTATTAATACTGATTAATATTTAATAATAAAGTGTAAACGCACTACTTACTCTATTAATATTGTTTAATATTTAATAATAAAGTGTAAAAGTACTACTTATTCTATTAATACTGATTAATATTTAATAATAAAGTGTAAAAGCTCTACTTACTCTATTAATACTGATTAATATTTAATAATAAAGTGTAAAAGCTCTACTTACTCTATTAATACTGATTAATATTTAATAATAAAGTGTAAAAGCTCTACTTACTGTATTAATACTGATTCATATTTAATAATAAAGTGTAAAAGCTCTACTTACTCTATTAATACTGATTAATATTTAATAATAAAGTGTAAAAGCACTACTTACTCTATTAATACTGATTAATATTTAATAATAAAGTGTAAACGCACTACTTACTCTATTAATATTGTTTAATATTTAATAATAAAGTGTAAAAGTACTACTTACTCTATTAATACTAATTAATATTTAATAATAAAGTGTAAAAGCTCTACTTACTCTATTAATACTGATTAATATTTAATAATAAAGTGTAAACGCACCACTTACTCTATTAATATTGTTTAATATTTAATAATAAAGTGTAAAAGTACTACTTACACTATTAATACTGATTAATATTTAATATTACATTGTAAAAGCTCTACTTACTCTATTAATACTGATTAATATTTAATAATAAAGTGTAAAAGCACTTCTTACTCTATTAATACTGATTAATATTTAATAATAAAGTGTAAACGCACTACTTACTCTATTAATATTGTTTAATATTTAATAATAAAGTGTAAAAGTACTACTTACTCTATTAATACTGATTAATATTTAATAATAAAGTGTAAAAGCTCTACTTACTCTATTAATACTGATTAATATTTATAATAAAGTGTAAACGCACTACTTACTCTATTAATATTGTTTAATATTTAATATTAAAGTGTAAAAGTACTACTTACTCTATTAATACTGATTAATATTTAATAATAAAGTGTAAAAGCTCTACTTACTCTATTAATACTGATTCATATTTAATAATAAAGTGTAAAAGCTCTACTTACTCTATTAATACTGATTAATATTTAATAATAAAGTGTAAAAGCACTACTTACTCTATTAATACTGATTAATATTTAATAATAAAGTGTAAAAGCACTACTTACTCTATTAATACTGCTTAATATTTAATAATAAAGTGTAAAAGTACTACTTACTCTATTAATACTAATTAATATTTAATAATAAAGTGTAAAAGCTCTACTTACTCTATTAATACTGATTAATATTTAATAATAAAGTGTAAACGCACCACTTACTCTATTAATATTGTTTAATATTTAATAATAAAGTGTAAAAGTACTACTTACACTATTAATACTGATTAATATTTAATAATAAAGTGTAAAAGCTCTACTTACTCTATTAATACTGATTAATATTTAATAATAAAGTGTAAAAGCACTTCTTACTCTATTAATACTGATTAATATTTAATAATACAGTGTAAACGCACTACTTACTCTATTAATATTGTTTAATATTTAATAATAAAGTGTAAAAGTACTACTTACTCTATTAATACTGATTAATATTTAATAATAAAGTGTAAAAGCTCTACTTACTCTATTAATACTGATTAATATTTAATAATAAAGTGTAAACGCACTACTTACTCTATTAATATTGTTTAATATTTAATATTAAAGTGTAAAAGTACTACTTACTCTATTAATACTGATTAATATTTAATAATAAAGTGTAAAAGCTCTACTTACTCTATTAATACTGATTAATATTTAATAATAAAGTGTAAACGCACTACTTACTCTATTAATATTGTTTAATATTTAATAATAAAGTGTAAAAGCTTTTACAAGACTAACATGAGAGGTGGATATTCTAGAACATTGGGAATGGGGAGAACATTCTACAAAAGTGTAAATGGAATTAAAAGACAAACAATCTAGAACAGCGCAAACTAGGGAGAACATTCTAGAACATACTCAATACGAAACATTCTAGAACAACATGAGGGGGATATTCTAAAACGGCAGAAATTCTATAGTGCATCAAATATAAAGTGCACATTTAAGGAAGGAAAAACAATCTAGAACAGAGTAAATAGGATGAAGTTTTAGAACTTTTTGAATTAGAAACGACATTTTAGAACAGAATGAATGCATTCTAGATCAATGTGAGAGGTGGATATTCTAGAACATTGGGAATGGGGAGAACATTCTACAAAAGTGTAAACGGAATTAAAAGACAAACAATCTAGAACAGCGCAAACTAGGGAGAACATTATAGAACATTGTAGAACAACATGAGGAGTATATTCTAGAACAGTGGAAATGGGGAGAACTTTCTTAAAAAGTGTAAATGAAATGAGAGACTGTTCTAGTAAACTAAAAAAGTGTAAATTAAAATAGAGATTCACGATCTAGAACGGTGTAAACTGGGAAGAACATTCTAGAACAGAAGAAGACGTGTCGTCTGAAGATACTATCCATCAGAATGAGTGGGTTACTGAGAAGCTAGCTGAAAGCGGAGGAACCGTATTTGACTGCGGCGGAAAACAGATTCTGATGATTCCTGAGAGCGGCTCTCTGCCGAGGAGCGC
>CM038710.1:2764740-2767240 GCA_021613375.1 Megaleporinus macrocephalus
AGAGAGAGAGAGAGAGAGAGAGAGAGAGAGAGAACAAGAGAAAGTGGGGAGTGCGAGAGAGAGAGGGAGAGCAAGACAGAGAGAGAGAGAGAGAGGTAAAGTGAGAGGTAGAGAGAGAGGTAAAGTGAGAGAGAGGTAGAGAGAGAGAGAGAGTGAGAAAGGTAAAGAGGTAGAGAGAGAGAGAGAAAAAGAGTGAGAGAGGTAGAGAAAGAGAGAGTGAGAAAGTGAATGAGAGAGGTAGACAGAGAGAGAGAGGTAGAGCGAGGTTGAGAGAGAGAGAGAGGTAGAGAGAGAGAGTGAGAAAGCAAATGAGAGAGGTAGAGAGAGAGGTAGAGGTAAAGAGAGAGGTAGAAAGAGAGGTAGAGAGAGAGGTAGAGGTAGAGAGAGAGGTAGAGAGAGAGGTAGAGGTAAAGAGAGAGGTAGAGAGAGAGGTAGAGAGAGAGGTAGAGAGAGAGGTAGAGAGAGAGGTAGAGGTAAAGAGAGAGGTAGAGAGAGAGGTAGAGAGAGAGGTAGAGGTAAAGAGAGAGGTAGAGAGAGAGGTAGAGGTAAAGAGAGAGGTAGAGAGAGAGGTAGAGAGAGAGGTAGAGGTAGAGAGAGAGGTAGAGAGAGAGAGTGAGGGAGGTAGAGATAGAGATAGAGAGAGGTAGAGAGTGAGAGAGACAGAGTGAGAGAGAGAGTGAGTTAGAGAGAGAGAGAGGTAGAGTGAGAGAGAGGTAGAGTGAGTGAAAGAGAGAGAGAGAGAGTGAGAGAGAGGTAGAGAGTGAGAGAGAGGTAGAGAGAGAGAGAGAGTGAGTTAGAGAGAGAGAGAGGTAGAGTGAGAGAGAGGTAGAGAGTGAGAGAGAGGTAGAGAGAGAGAGAGAGTGAGTTAGAGAGAGAGAGAGGTAGAGTGAGAGAGAGGTAGAGTGAGAGAAAGAGAGAGAGTGAGAGAGAGGTAGAGAGTGAGAGAGAGGTAGAGAGAGAGAGAGTGAGGTTTACTACACATATATTAGAGTGTGTAGTGGAGGAGTGTGATTCAGGTGGAATGCTGAATATTCAGGCAGGGCTGATTTCTCCGTGTTTGCACTCCCGCACGTCCGGATCACCGCCTTACACAAGAGTGCGTAGCTGTGTTTACCAAACACACTGAGGTGAGGTCACTTCACCCCGACAGCAAAGGTGACAATTAAATCTCAGAGGAATCTCTCTCCACACAACGGACCCAGTGTGCCGTGTCCTGAAAGGAATGCTGGGAATTCAGCCCGGAATGGCACACGCCACGGCACTGACCAAACAGAAGGGTGATATAGGCAGACTGGGCAGACTGGACAGACTGGACAGACTGGGAGGAAACAACAAGCGGACACTTTCAGCGAGCGGACAAAAGAAAGAATTTAACGGGACGTGTACATGTTTACTGTCCAACAGAAACCGGGGGTTTAAACCAGGGGTTTAGAATTCTGGTTCTTTGGTGACTGTCACTGTCGGCTCTACAGACAAACACTGCAGCTTAGAAACTCACACTGTTCCGGAACGCTCCGTCCGGCTGCCGAGGTCATACGCAACGAATCTGCTTCCTTTACAGTAACACGCTGCGCCTCCGAGTGCTGAGCAACATTACTCCACACAGGCATTAAAGGAGGCTCCTGCACCCAAAGCAGGACCCGTATATCTGAAACACAGCCGTCCGGGATCTCGGGGTCTCGTTCACGAGTGAGGGGAGGAAGGATGGAGTAGGAGGTTGACGGGCGGATCGGTGGAGGGTCTGCAGTGATGCGGGTCTGTACTGGTCTGTCCTGGTGAAGAGAGAGCTGAGCCAAAAGGCAAAGCTCTCGATCTACTGGTCAGTCTACGTTCCTCCTCTCTCCTGCGGTCAGGAGTCTCACCCTCAGAGATAGAGTGAGGAGCTCGATTATACGGGGGAGGCTCAGAGTCGAGCCGCTACTCCTCCACGTCGAGAGGAACCAGCTGAGGTGGTTCGGGCATCTGGTTAGGATGCCTCCTGGACGCCTCCCTGTGGAGGTGTTCTGGACATGTCAGATCGGGACGAAAGCCTCGGTATCCCCCCAGAGGAGCTAGAGGAGGTGGCTGGGGAGAGGGAAGTCTGGGTTTCTCTGCTTAGACTGCTACCCCCGCGACCCAGACCCCCGGAAAGGCGGTAGATCATGGATGGATGGAAGGATGAAAGGATGGATGGACTATATTTACGTTTCATTCACTCATCGTGGAAGCTGCTTATCCTCCTGGGTTGCCAGAGGGGCACTGGAGCCTAGCCCCCTCAGCTCATAGGGCAGGGACCACCCTGGACAGTCCCCCAGGTCCATCACAGGACATGTATTTATTACATACTTGTCTAATCTAATCAGTTACCTGAAGATGGTAAGGGACTGTGCTGAGCATGTAAACTGAAATATCAGTTGTTCGGGGCTGATCTGGGATCAGACTTCATAGTATCAGTACTGGTCAGCATTTCAACCCCTGCAACCAGCACAGACCCTGTTGTCTAAAGTGTTGACCACAGTTT
>CM038710.1:2769740-2789740 GCA_021613375.1 Megaleporinus macrocephalus
GAGTGGGCAGTCTCGCTTTCTCTTTTGTTGCTTCTTACCCCTAGAAGAAGTAACAAGACCTCCAAAAAAGATATCTTCAAAAAGAGAACTTTACAGAAGAAGGAAAAACAAACTTTACTTTTAATGCAAGTCAATGGAACCAGACGTCTTTCCTGGCCATTTTGGATAATTTCTTCATGTTTATTCATCATAAAATTTACATACAATGTAAAAAATGACAGGAACCTTCAAACTATGTCATAAACTGGAAAAAACTGAGATTTGCTAAGATGGCAGCCGTACAGGGTGAGCCAAAAGTCTTAGGACACCCTTTTATTTCAGAACTGAAAGTGAAGACGACGTATCTGAATACCCCAGCAAGTAACGGTGAGGGGGGTCTATCTTTTAGACTATATCTTGAACATATTGAATATTGGATCAAGGGCTGATTTTTCCAATAGGAAGGTGGTCGTGTAGCAGATCAAAGAAGATCAGAACTGATCAGAAATTGATTGATGTAATCAGATTAGTAATATCTCTTGTGGTTCAAACGTTATCACAACAGAAAGTTACACCAACAACCACCACATTGAACAACATGCACCTTCAGATATGTGTCCAGATCTGAACATGTTGATGATAATGTTTAAACCACACGAGATATTACAAATCTGATTACATCAATCAATTTCTGATCAGTTCTGATCTTCTTTGATCTGCTACACGACCACCTTCCCATTGGAAAAACTTGCCCTTGATCCAATATGGCGGCTTTCAAGATCGAGACATAGCCTAAAAGATAGACCCCCTCACCCGTTACTTGCTGGGGTATTCAGATACGCCATCTTCCCTGTCAGTTCTGAAATAAAAGGGTGTCCTAAGACTTTTGACTCACCCTGTAGTGGCGCAACCATAATATCTTTGTTTATGGTAATATAACTTCAGACATGATGGAACGTAAGAGGGATTCTAGGAGGTTGTCAGAAAACCAAAGGAGGTTGTGGGAACCAAAACAGAACGTTGTCACAACGTAACCGTGTTCCTCAGACCTGTACATCACTCGCTCTCACCAGCAGCGAAGTGTGTTTGATGATGAAGAGCTGGCGCGTCCACTGGCCGAGCCACTTCTTCCTCCACAGATACCCGCAGATGCGGGACTCGGGGACGGGGCGGAGGCAGGGCTGGGAGGCGCTCCACTGGATATAATGAGCTCGATCCTTCACGAAGTCATCCTCGTCTTCCTCCTCGCCGTACGACTCGTAGTGGCTGCTGTCCGAGTCCAGTTTATCTGCGGGCAGCGAGGACTGAATGAACGGGGGGGCTTCGCTGAGATTAAAGGAACGGTAAACTAAGGTTCCCCGGGTTCCGCATGTGTTTGCCATGTGAAGTGGAGCTCCACGGCTATGAGGCTAACGTAGCTAACATGAAACAGAAGCTTATAGTTACTGTGAAAGTTAGATTTTAAACCTAGCTGTTCCATTAAAGGTGCAGTATGTAAGATTTAAAGGTAGCTATTATGAAAAGTTGAATATATTATATAAAACTATGTTTACATTAGTGTATAATTACCTGTAGCTACAAATCCTTACCAAAACACCACCTGCATTAAAACCTCTTCACCAGCTTCTTATTCCAATTTTCCAGTTCCACCTTAAATGGTGTGGCACTTACAATCTGGAGCTGATATTCAGATTCTTATTCGCCAGCTTCTTGTTAGAATTTCCCGTTCCACCTTAAATAAGGCAGAAATAACTATCATTTCAGGCGCCAGAATGCAAATGCAGGGCATTTTAAGGTGGAACAGGAAAATTCAAACTAAAAGTTGAATGTCAGTGCCAGAATGGAACTGACGCACCTTTTAAGGTGGAACGGGAAAATGATAATTAGAAGCAGAATTTAAGGTGGAATGCCATAATTCAAACTAAAAGTTGAATGTCAGTGGCATAATGATACTCCTGCATTTAAGGTGGAACGGAAAAAAATCAATTAAGAAGTTGAATGTCAGTGGCAGAATAGAACTGCCTCACCATTTAAGGTGGATCGGGAAATTCAAACAAGAAGCTGAATATCAGCAGCAGAATGGACCTGCTGCACCTTTTAAGGTGGAATGCCATAATTCAAACTAAACAATTAATGTCAGTGGCAGAATGATACTGCTGCATTTAAGGTGGAACGGGAAAAAATCAATTAAGAAGTAGAATATCAGTGCTAGAATGGAACTGCTGAACCTTTTAAGGTGGAATGCCATAATTAAAGCTAAAAGGTAAATGGCAGTGCCAGAGTGGAACTGCTGCACCATTTAAGGTGGAACGGGAAAATTCAAATTAAAAGTTGAATATCAGTGGCAGAATGATACTGCTGCATTTAAGGTGGAACGGGGAAAAAATCGATTAAGAAGTTGAAAGTCAGTGCTAGAATGGACTGCTGCACCATTTAAGGCGGAACAGGAAATTCAAACAAGAAGCTAAATGTCTGTGCTAGAATGTAACTGCTGAACCTTTTAAGGTGGAACGCCATAATTCAAGCTAAAAGTAGAATGTCACTGGCAGAATAAAACTACTGCACCATTTAAGGTGGAACAGGAAAAAAATAATTAAGAAGCTAAATGTCAGTGCCAGAATGGAACTGCTGCACCTTTTAGGTGGAACAAGAAAATTCTAACTAAAAGTAGAATGTCAACGGCAGAATGATACTGCTTCATTTAAGGTGGAACGGGAAAAAAATCAATTAAGAAGTTGAATGTCAGTGGCAGTATAGAACTGCCTCACCATTTAAGGTGGAACGGAATATTTAGACTAAAAGTAGAATGTCAGCTGCAGAATGGACCTGCTGCACCATTTAAGGTGGAACGGTGAAATTGAAACAAGAAGCTGGAGAATGCTCTTATCAGAAAATGTTTCTATGCAACCGAGCAAATATGCAATCTGCACCCTCACCACTAGGGTTTACACACTGCACCTTTAAACAGATGTTCTTTAACGCGAACACTCCTCTGTAATCCTCAATTAGTCTGGAAAATTCAGATCATTTCAAGAAAACATTAATAAATATTTAATATTTAAGAGATATTCATGTGTAAATAGTGTATACTCAGATCTGTAGTGAGATAAATAATAAACAATGCGATTGACAGTACCGGGCCGGGCCGGGCCGGACTCACCTGTAGACTGGCTGGCTGGAACGAAAGGCTCTGCTTCCTCATAACAGTCATCATCGTCCTCCAAGCCCTCCGGCAGGTGGGGGGGCACGGCGGGGCCTACGGACTAAACACACAAGCAGGAATACCGTCAAATATTCCGGTTCAGTGAAGCAACGGAACCAAAATAGACACTTCCTAGAAATAACTGAGCATCATCACCAGCGCACTCGCGGAATCACCGCACAGGGAACAGAGCACGAACTCATTAACCCACAGCATGAACTCCACAGAGCCGGACCTCTGGACCGCGATCAGTCAGAGCGGGCCGTCATGAATACCACCGCGGACGAACCGCACGTCCAGAAATATCCACAAATCTGTCCGAAGCGATTCTCCTGAAGGGAGCGCCAGCGAGCGCCCAGCCGGAGACGGAGCAAACGTGCAGTTACAGATGATATCTTTTACATACGGGCGTCTAAATAAAGCAGCCCACTTACAGGAACCAGGAGAAACCGGGACCTGCGCTCGGCGCTCCGGAGTACAGAGCCAGCGCGGAGGCTTTCCTAGAAGGTCAGAGCAGCAGGACGAGCGCTGAGGTTTTCAGCCCTCTCGCTCATACGTTCCTGCAGAGCTGCTGCGGCTACCCGCCCGGACCACCACAGCACATCAAAAGACTGGCTTTCACCAAAACACACAACAGAGACCCGCTAGAGACCTCCCTCACAGATACTGAAGATCTAACGTTACATAATACCACCTTAACTAGTACCACACTAATACCACACTAACTAATACTAACAACCTCTAAATGTAGGTACTGTATATAAACTGAGCAACAGTTTCTCATTAGGTTGAATGTATAACTCTAAATGTAGGTATTGTATATAAACTGAGTTACAGTTTCTCATTAGGTTGAATGTATAACTCTAAATGTAGGTATTGTATATAAACTGAGTTACAGTTTCTCATTAGGTTGAGTGTATAACTCTAAATGTAGGTATTGTATATAAACTGAGTTACAGTTTCTCATTAGGTTGAATGTATAACTCTAAATGTAGGTATTGTATATAAACTGAGTTACAGTTTCTCATTAGGTTGAGTGTATAACTCTAAATGTAGGTATTGTATATAAACTGAGTTACAGTTTCTCATCAGGTTGAATGTATAACTCTAAATGTAGGTATTGTATATAAACTGAGTTACAGTTTCTCATTAGGTTGAATGTATATCTCTAAATGTAGGTATTGTATATAAACTGAGTTACAGTTTCTCATCAGGTTGAATGTATAACTCTAAATGTAGGTATTGTATATAAACTGAGTTACAGTTTCTCATTAGGTTGAGTGTATAACTCTAAATGTAGGTATTGTATATAAACTGAGTTACAGTTTCTCATTAGGTTGAATGTATAACTCTAAATGTAGGTATTGTATATAAACTGAGTTACAGTTTCTCATTAGGTTGAGTGTATAACTCTAAATGTAGGTATTGTATATAAACTGAGATACAGTTTCTCATTAGGTTGAATGTATAACTCTAAATGTAGGTATTGTATATAAACTGAGTTACAGTTTCTCATTAGGTTGAGTGTATAACTCTAAATGTAGGTATTGTATATATACTGAGTTACAGTTTCTCATTAGGTTGAATGTATAACTCTAAATGTAGGTATTGTATATAAACTGAGTTACAGTTTCTCATTAGGTTGAATGTATAACTCTAAATGTATATTTATAATTGTATATAAACTGAGTTACCTAAGGGAACTGATGTACTGTATTGGGCTGAGCTGCTCTGTGAGCTGGTCCCTGAGCTGACCCCACTACGTAACCTGTTTACATAGCCCACTTCTCCACCGCTCCGTATCACTCCCTTTCTTCCTCTCTCCTCTGTGTGAGGGTTTGGGAGTGCAGTGTCCAGTCACTGAGCGGGGGATTTCAGATCTCTGCTGTTTATTCTTCCTCTTTATCTCCTGCATAGTTTCGTTCTTTCCGTTTGCGGAGGGCGGAGCGCGCGGCGTTCGGTGGACAACTGCAGATACGGATCTGAGAGCAGGAGATCAAACACAACACGGAAAAGAAGAGAGGAGGAGAGAAGAGCCTGCTGGACTTCTAAAACATCACCTCACATTCCACAGAGACAGATGTGGCAGAATAAACCTGAAGAGGAGCGCCCACCGCCCTTTCTCTCCATAATTCCTAAAGGGGAAATCCCCCATTCTTTATTTAATTTTGAGATGTTAACAAACTTATTCGGATCTGTTCACAGTGGAGGTGAATGGAACCAGACGTCCACCTCTAAAAGCTCCTCACAGAAAGTTCTTACAGTAGATGTTATAAATACACTGTCTGATTCTGAGACGCTGTTTATGATAGTTTAGAGAAGATCTCAGTCTTAAACTCCATTCATGGTGGAGGGATACATGCAGGACGCTGTGAGGTTCAAATAGTCCCCAAAGAAAACCTAGTATTTTCAGATCTTCCACATTTTACCATCAACATCCAGATCAACTCAGAAGACACGAGTAGCTTCACTGGTGGGTCACTGTGGGAACATTTATATCAATTAAAAGATCAACAACTACTGGATCAGTATTTAGTATTTTTGCTGGACCTTCCCTTTTAGGCCTAAATCACAGATCAGCTGTAGATGGACGCTAACAGCCTGACGGAGGGTCAGTGGCTCTGCTGTACAGTACCAGTGTGTCCTACATACACGCTCCGTCCACTCATGCACGAGCCTGTCTGGTCACCCCTGCAAGTTGGCACGACTTTGCCCATGACCTCATCGTCCCCAGGGGTCCGTCCCGCGCCATCCTACTTCCTTTCCCCACCGTGTGGGTGTTCTATCACCCCATCTCTCTATCTCTCCATCACCAGGCCTCTGCATCCCTCCATCACGTAGACAGACATAATCACCCACGCAAACGTCCACTTCCTCTTCGCCGGCCGGCTCTCGGCCAATCGGCTCGCAGCGCCAGGCCTTCGAGATGGGCCTCTAGAATAAACAGGGCATTTCCTCTGCCAGATACAGCCCCCCACCATTTACTTCCTGCCCTGTGTTCCAAACGAGCCGAGGGTCCGGTCCCACAGTGGCTAATTAGCATTAACATTAAAGCCCTGCTGCAGCTTCAGAGGAGTGAAGTCCTTCAGGGCCCGAGTGAAGTCCTTCAGGGCCCGAGTGAAGTCCTTCAGGGCCCGAGTGAAGTCCTTCAGGGCCAGAGTGAAGTCCTTCAGGGCCCGAGTGAGGTTCTTCAGGGCCAGAGTGAAGTCCTTCAGGGCCAGAGTGAAGTCCTTCAGGGCCCGAGTGAAGTCCTTCAGGGCCAGAGTGAAGTCCTTCAGGGCCCGAGTGAAGTCCTTCAGGGCCAGAGTGAAGTCCTTCAGGGCCCGAGTGAGGTTCTTCAGGGCCAGAGTGAGGTTCTTCAGGGCCCGAGTGAAGTCCTTCAGGGCCAGAGTGAAGTCCTTCAGGGCCCGAGTGAAGTCCTTCAGGGCCCGAGTGAAGTCCTTCAGGGCCAGAGTGAAGTCCTTCAGGGCCCGAGTGAAGTCCTTCAGGGCCAGAGTGAAGTCCTTCAGGGCCAGAGTGAAGTCCTTCAGGGCCCGAGTGAAGTCCTTCAGGGCCCGAGTGAAGTCCTTCAGGGCCAGAGTGAAGTCCTTCAGGGCCCGAGTGAAGTCCTTCAGGGCCAGAGTGAAGTCCTTCAGGGCCCGAAAACAAACCTGCTCTGTTCTCAATCCCTATAACCCTATATCCACAGTACAAAATGGGCGGAGCACAGGTAGGTGAAGGTGGTTACCCAGGTGGGGTATTGAACCCCAGTCTACAGCAGTGTAATACACCAACCACAGACTAAACCAGAGCTAGACCGCTGTAGACTGATTCGTGATTGAGCTGGTTCTTGTGGTTCTAGTGACATTAGTAACAGGTTCCATATATGGCTGAATACAAGATCAGGGAAATTCCTTCTCCATGATACCCGCTCGTTAAATCTGTCTGACGTAACAGCCATTTCCGGATCCGAGCGCTCCTTCAGATCCCCAAAGACACAACAACGACCAAACCTGTGAACCTTCTCACTATTCCTTACTGAGGCGCCACTGAGCTCTCTACTGAGTCTCCACTGAGTCTCTACTGAGTCTCTACTGAGTCTCTACTGAGTCTCCACTGACTCTCCATTGAGTCTATACTGAGTCTCCACTGACTTTCCACTGAGTTTCTACTGACTCTTCACTGAGTCTATACTGAGTCTCTACTGAGTTGCTACTGAGTCTCTACTGACTCTTCACTGAGTCTATACTGAGTCTCTACTGAGTCTCTACTGGATCTCTACTGAGTTTCTAATGAGTCTCTACTGACTCTCCACTGAGTCTATACTGTGTCTCTACTGAGTCTCCACTGACTCTTCACTGAATCTATACTGAGTCTCTACTGAGTTGCTACTGAGTCTCTACTGACTCTTCACTGAGTCTATACTGAGTCTCTACTGAGTCTCTACTGGATCTCTACTGAGTTTCTAATGAGTCTCTACTGACTCTCCACTGAGTCTCTACTGAGTCTCCACTGGATCTCTACTGAGTTTCTAATGAGTCTCTACTGACTCTTCACTGAATCTATACTGAGTCTCTACTGAGTTTCCATGGAGTCTCTACTGAGTTTCCATGGAGTCTCTACTGAGTCTCCACTGAGTCTCTACTGAGATTCCAATGAGTCTCTACTGAGTTTCTACTGAGTCTCTACTGACTCTCCACTGAGTCTCCACTGAGTCTATACTGAGTCTATAATGAGTCTCTACTGAGTTTCCATGGAGTCTCTACTGAGTCTTCACCGAGTCTCTACTGAATATCCACTGAGCTCCTTCTCAGTTTCCACAGAGTCTCCACTGAGTCTCTACTGAGATTCCAATGAGTGTCTACTGAGTTTCTACTGAGTCTCTACTGACTCTCCACTGAGTCTATACTGAGTCTCTACTGAGTTTCCATGGAGTCTCTACTGAGTCTTCACTGAGTCTCTACTGAATATCCACTGAGCTCCTTCTCAGTTTCCACAGAGTCTCCACTGAGTCTCTACTGAATATCCACTGAGCTCCTTCTCAGTTTCCACAGAGTCTCCACTGAGTCTCTACTGAGATTCCAATGAGTCTCTACTGACTCTCCACTGAGTCTCCATGGAGTCTCTACTGAGTCTCTACTAAGGTTCCACTGAGTCTATACTGAGGTTCCACTGAGAGAAGAGAAAACAGCTGCAGCTGAGAAGGTTAGTAATTGAGTAGTTTTCTGTTCCTAGCAACCACCTGGAACCTGCTTAGAGACCAGCTCATATTCACAGCACCTGCACAGTCTCGCACCATCAACTGCATCACTGCATCATCCAGATGTACCAGTACTGAGATATGATGGGACTGTTTCAGCTCACTCCCACTATTTACACAGACTCAGAGTCAGAGACTGCCTCAGTCAGAGACTGCCTCAGCCAGAGACTGCCTCAGCCAGAGACTGCATCAGTCAGAGACCGCCTCTACCTGTGCAGCTTCTAAAGCTTTACTGTCCAGATTTCAAACAGAGACTCTTTTCTTTGGTATTTAGTTTAAACTGTAAATACTGTTTGATCAGAGGAGGATGGGTCTCCACTTGTGAGTCTGGTTCCTCCCAAGGTTTCTTCCTCCAGTCTGAGGGAGGTGGTCTTGCCACTGTTGCCTCTGGCTTGTTCACTGGGGGGTACATGCTGTGACTTTATGTTCTCAAAGTTCTGTAAAGCTGCTTTGTGACAAAACCGTTATAAAAAGTGCTACACAAATAAACAAGACTCGACTGAAGACACAGTGGCAGTTTATATAAAGCTAAAAAGCAAACAGCCAGTAGGTCACGTGATCAACATGAGCGATGGAAAGTTCAATACGAAGCATCTCAGCTGGGAGTGAATCAGTTCATTCATAGTCAGGAACCACCACAACAAACTCTAAACCCCAACAAAGACCACCAGGCTGAGTGAACTAGTGTGAATGGAGGGTCATTTTCTAGAGAGATCACATACATTTGGGCTCGCTGGTGTTATCTGGTGGGAAATGTTGGCCCTGAGCTCGAATCAGATCTCAGAACTTCCATTCATTATGTGCTCTGAGTCACTCTCACCCAAACAAGACTGTTATTGATGACTCATTCTATAGCCTGTAACAACAGCCCCAACCCTACAGACCACCAGCGCTGAGCAGACCAGGGGTTCTCCTGCTGTAACATACCCTCGTTCAAGCCCTTGGCCGTGTGTGTTGGTGTTTAACTGGCCTAACATAACCCAAACTGACCTAACTCAAACTCTAACTGACCTAACGTAACCCAAACTGACCTAACTCAAACTCTAACTGACCTAACGTAACCCAAACTGAACTAACTCAAACTCTAACTGACCTAACGTAACCCTAACTGACCTAACTCAAACTCTAACTGACCTAACGTAACCCAAACTGAACTAACTCAAACTCTAACTGACCTAACGTAACCCAAACTGAACTAACTCAAACTCTAACTGACCTAACGTAACCCAAACTGAACTAACTCAAACTCTAACTGACCTAACGTAACCCAAACTGAACTAACTCAAACTCTAACTGACCTAACGTAACCCTAACTGACCTAACTCAAACTCTAACTGACCTAACGTAACCCTAACTGACCTAACTCAAACTCTAACTGACCTAACATAACCCAAACTGAACTAACTCAAACTCTAACTGACCTAACGTAACCCAAACTGAACTAACTCAAACTCTAACTGACCTAACGTAACCCAAACTGAACTAACTCAAACTCTAACTGACCTAACGTAACCCAAACTGACCTAACTCAAACCCTAACTGACCTAACGTAACCCTAACTGACCTAACTCAAACTCTAACTGACCTAACGTAACCCTAACTGACCTAACGTAACCCTAACTGACCTAACGTAACCCAAACTGAACTAACTCAAACTCTAACTGACCTAACGTAACCCTAACTGAACTAACTCAAACTCTAACTGACCTAACGTAACCCTAACTGACCCAACGCAACCCAAACTGACCTAACGTAACCCTAACTGACCTAACGTAACCCTAACTGACCTAACGTAACCCTAACTGAACTAACTCAAACTCTAACTGACCTAACGTAACCCTAACTGACCCAACGCAACCCAAACTGACCTAACGTAACCCTAACTGACCCAACGCAACCCAAACTGACCTAACTCAAACTCTAACTGACCTAACGTAACCCTAACTGACCTAACGTAACCCAAACTGACCTAACTCAGACTCTAACTGACCTAACGTAACCCAAACTGAACTAACTCAGACTCTAACTGACCTAACGTAACCCAAACTGAACTAACTCAAACTCTAACTGACCTAACGTAACCCTAACTGACCCAACGCAACCCAAACTGACCTAACGTAACCCTAACTTACCTAACGTAACCCAAACTGAACTAACTCAAACTCTAACTGACCTAACGTAACCCAAACTGAACTAACTCAGACTCTAACTGACCTAACGTAACCCAAACTGACCTAACTCAAACTCTAACTGACCTAACGTAACCCAAACTGACCTAACTCAAACTCTAACTGACCTAACGTAACCCTAACTGACCTAACTCAAACTCTAACTGACCTAACGTAACCCAAACTGAACTAACTCAAACTCTAACTGACCTAACGTAACCCTAACTGACCTAACTCAAACTCTAACTGACCTAACGTAACCCTAACTGACCTAACTCAAACTCTAACTGACCTAACGTAACCCAAACTGAACTAACTCAAACTCTAACTGACCTAACGTAACCCTAACTGACCTAACTCAAACTCTAACTGACCTAACGTAACCCAAACTGACCTAACTCAAACTCTAACTGACCTAACGTAACCCTAACTGACCTAACTCAAACTCTAACTGACCTAACGTAACCCAAACTGAACTAACTCAAACTCTAACTGACCTAACGTAACCCTAACTGACCTAACTCAAACTCTAACTGACCTAACGTAACCCAAACTGACCTAACTCAAACTCTAACTGACCTAACGTAACCCAAACTGAACTAACTCAAACTCTAACTGACCTAACGTAACCCTAACTGACCTAACTCAAACTCTAACTGACCTAACGTAACCCAAACTGACCTAACTCAAACTCTAACTGACCTAACGTAACCCTAACTGAACTAACTCAAACTCTAACTGACCTAACGTAACCCAAACTGACCTAACTCAAACTCTAACTGACCTAACGTAACCCAAACTGACCTAACTCAAACTCTAACTGACCTAACGTAACCCTAACTGAACTAACTCAAACTCTAACTGACCTAACGTAACCCAAACTGACCTAACTCAAACTCTAACTGACCTAACGTAACCCAAACTGACCTAACTCAAACTCTAACTGACCTAACGTAACCCAAACTGACCTAACTCAAACTCTAACTGACCTAACGTAACCCAAACTGACCTAACTCAAACTCTAACTGACCTAACGTAACCCTAACTGAACTAACTCAAACTCTAACTGACCTAACGTAACCCAAACTGACCTAACTCAAACTCTAACTGACCTAACGTAACCCAAACTGAACTAACTCAAACTCTAACTGACCTAACGTAACCCAAACTGACCTAACTCAAACTCTAACTGACCTAACGTAACCCAAACTGAACTAACTCAAACTCTAACTGACCTAACGTAACCCAAACTGACCTAACTCAAACTCTAACTGACCTAACGTAACCCTAACTGACCAAACTCAAACTCTAACTGACCAAACTTGGAGGGATCTTCATTCACACTGAAGGAATCAGAATGAAGCTCTGTAGAGCAGGCGCGTGTATGACAGCTGTATCACGTATTTACAAGTTCCACCTTAAACGGCGCTAAACTAGCGCAGCACGCGCTCCTGTTTTCTGTAGACGACGTGTTAAGTTACTGCAGCTTATTTAAACAAAACCCGTGAACTTGACCGGAGCGCCTCAGCCTGCTGGGAATCTCTCTCTGCCAGGGTTGTTTACTCTGTGGTCAGTCAGTTTAAAGGCCGGGGTTATGGGGCAGGATTTGACCTTCGCCCTCCGGCTCAAGCCCTGGGTGAGAGGCGAGGCCTACGCCGCAGAGCGGCCGCGCTGCAGCTGGGAACGCTGGGACTGGTGAACCACAGAGCGGCACCGGCCCAACCTCCGGGCCAGCCACTACAGTACTGCCCACAACAGAGGCCTGTCATTACACACACAGGCCCAGCAGCGTCCCCGAAATACACATGGTGGCCTACAGAGCCTGCGAGGTGCACAGCACCTACAACAACACCAACCGTGCACAATACAGCTCCACACAGTGGCCAGTGAGGGTACAGCACTATTACACATTACAGAGTTGAGTCACATTATTATGACCATGTCCCACTTTGGACGGCTGCAGCACGTAGGTGTCTGGGGAATGTTCTCCTGATCTTCTCTGGACCCGCTCATCCACGTGGAAGACCCTCTCAACCCATTTGGGTCTGAACCCGTCCTTGCAGATCACGTACACCATACATGGTGATTGTCTTCTCGGGGGCGGATGTAAGGACAGATTGAGGATAGTTTGGGTCCCTGGGCTAAGAGTTGCCCAGGGATAACCTCCCCAACCCACGCCCCTTGTGATCAAGGGCCCTCTAATGGTATGCCCTGCTCTTCTCCAGGGGCCCCTGGTAAGGGCTCTCATAACCAGGGCCCTCTGAAATTATGCCCCCCTCTTTCCTAGGACCCCTAATAGTCAGAAGTCGAAGTCAGAGCAGAGCGACTTCTACCCTGGACCCCTAATTCCTCAGACTTGAACCCAACTGAGCATCTGTGGGACCACCTGGATGGTGGTGTTGGCTCTATGGATCCTCCTCCACGCTCCCTCCAGCAGCTGTGGGATGCAGTGCAGTCAGCATGATACCTCCAGATACCTGTGACCACCTACCAGGACCTTACTGAGTCTCCCAGACCGTCTAGCTCTGGATATGAGCTGGACATGGTGGTCATAATAATGTGACTCGACTGTGATTAATCACCTAGGAAGTCTATTTATTATTGGAAATACACCCAACATGGTCACTGAGGTCATGAACGTCTCGAGGAGTCTAAACTGAGATGTCTCTAAATGTAGGCACTCTATTCCTGACTCCTGCTGCGCTCTGTCTTTGCTGTTTCTCATTAAAGCTTCGGAGACCGGCTGGAATGTTATTTCACGATAAAGGTGCTTATTGTTGACGCCCAGCCGCGCTAGATCCCGTGCATGACACAATAACGCGGCTATTCAGCCCGTTTACAAAACATCGCATTTCTGGAATTCTGTCTGGACACAGAAACGCTCCCTCTCGACCGCAACCGCATTCCGAAAGATGGAGCGCAGCCGCGCGGGACAACGCCGACGGACGGATCGCCGCGCTGCGAGGCAGAGCAGAACCGCGTGGCGGCTAGCCACCGAATACCCTACGGACAGCAAAACAACAATTCCACACACCTGTGATCAGACTTGGCCGGCTAATCCCAACACTCACGTATCGCTAATTCCAGGGAAGAATGCACGTAGAGTGGATTAGCTGGTCAAAACAAACGGCGGTGAGTGGCGTAATCCGTGAAAGCTGCAGTTCACCAGCATAACGAAGACAGAAAGTTTGCTTCCTTACTTTTGTAGAGAAGCTGCTATGCTTATGTATTTAAAGACCAATAAACACGGTGTGAACCAGCTCATATCCAGAGCTGGACGGACTGGGAGACTCAGTAAGGTCCTGGTAGGTGGTCACAGGTATATGGAGCCATGCTGACTGCAGTGCATCCCACAGCTGCTGGAGGGAGCGTGGAGGAGGATCCATAGAGCCAACACCACCATCCAGGTGGTCCCATACATGCTCTTTTAGGTTTAAGTCTGGGGAATTAGGGGTCCAGGGTAGGAAGTCTTGGTCAGCTCTTTCCACCAGTGTAGGACATTTCTAGTCATGTGTCGTGTCTCATTGTCTTGCTGGAAGATCTCATCCACCCCAGAGAAGACCATCAGCATGTATGGTGTACATGATCTGCAAGGATGGATTCAGACCCACGTGGGTTGAGAGGGTCTTCCACATGGATGAGTGGGTCCAGAGAATGCCACCAAAACATTGCCCAGATCAGAACACTGCCGCCGTCCAAAGGAGATAGTGGTCATAATGGATGTTGGTGGGTTGTGAGGTGGTCTTACCCCGCGCCGCAGCCAATCAGAAGCGGAGGTGGAGGATAGTGGGCGTTCTGCTGAATCCAGAGCCTCAGCCACTGAGCTTTCCCTGAGATCACTGCTGGGGCCTCCAGACGGGCAGTTCATTATCATATACTCCGCATCCTCCACTGTGGAAACACAAGGACACACAGTGAACTCCCTGGACAAGTGACCACTCCACATGAACGGACATCACAGGGACAGTAGGACAATATTTATGGTTATAGCAGCAAAGTACACCACAGTAAGCTTGTCTGAGTAAACACGGCTATTTAAAACACTGGGTTTATACTTTATGGGAGTATTTTGGTAGTATTTAATACTTATTTGTTTTTATAAGTGGTGTTATTTTGCTCTTGCGGGCAAACAATATACATGTTGGTCGCTAGGTTGGGTGGGGGGGCTGGTCGGCAACCCTAATGAGATCTCAGAGACACCCACACAAATACCCAGCCTGAGTCAACCAGGGCGCTTTGTTTACACATTCTTAGTGACCAACAACACAAAATCAACTTAAACGTCCACTTAACGCTCTCACTGGCCGCCGTGTGGAATCCACAGCCACGCTGTACGTACACAACTGCTCACAGTACGTCCTCTTAACTACTTTCCAGTATCAGTACCTGAGCATCATATCAAAATTCACCTCTCCTGATGCAAACCGGGCTGTCCTCCTCTAACATAAGCAGTATCTTCATCAATCACAAGGCTGGTGCATCAAATCAAGAGGAACCCGACCACCAGACAAAGCCTACACATTACATGAACGCTAACAATCAAGTGAAGGCTAATCATAAAATGGAACGTAACACCCTATTAAAACCATTAAGCAGAAGCTAATCGTCAAGAGTAAGCAAACCACCAAGCTAAAGCTAATAATCACGTAAAAGTTAACCATTATGTAACAGCTAGCCATCACGCGTGAGCTAGCCACAAAGCGAAAGTTAATCATGAAGTAAAACAAATCAAAACCCAACCATCAAGCGAATACTAATACGTGAGTAAAAGCTAATGACCAAGTGTTAGCTGAGTACAAAGCGAAAGCCAACCATAAAGTGAAACCCAATGACCAATCACAACCAAACCATCACACAAAAGCTAACAATAAAGTGAAAGCTAACAATTAAGCAAGAGCTCTCCACCAAGCAAAAGCTAACATCTCGCGAAAGCTAGCGACCAAGCGAAAGCTAACATCACACGAAAGCTAACGACCAAGCGAAAGCTAACATCATCCGAAAGCTAACGACCAAGCGAAAGATATCACGCGAAAGCTAATGACCAAGCGAAAGCTAACATCATGCAAAAGCTAACGACCAAGCGAAAGATAACATCACGCGAAAGCTCTCCACCAAGTAAAAGCTAACATCACACAAAAGCTAACATCACGCAAAAGCTAACGACCAAGCGAAAGCTAATGACCAAGCGAAAGCTAACATCACGCGAAAGCTCTCCACCAAGCAAAAGCTAACATCACGCAAAAGCTAACATCACGCAAAAGCTAACGACCAAGCAAAAGATAGCATCACGCGAAAGATAACATCACACGAAAGCTAACGACCAAGCGAAAGCTAACATCACGCGAAAGCTAAGATCACGCGAAAGATAGCATCACGCGAAAGCTAACGACCAAGCGAAAGCTACCTTGTAAGCGTAGCAGATCTGCTGAGAGTCTGTATGTGTAGAAATGCTTTGACGTATGATGTATCGTTTCTGCCGTATCGACCGTCGCTAACTTTTAACTACTTTTATTTACTTTCTGTTTCACCTACAAAAAAAGTGAAAAACATTAAAAATATAAACTATAATAAAATTCCTTCAACAACACGGCTGTTCTCGATACGTTCCACACAAAGTATCTCCTCTTAAGAACTCAGACGTGGTCTGGATTAAACGTGTGTATGTTCTACACGGTTCCTCCACCTGCTCTACACAGCTACGAGCCAGACCACTGAGTTACAGCCGCTCGGAGGAGAAATTCTTCAAATGTGAGTCAAAATGCTCGTATCTGGCGGCCGAACGCAAACGACATGCTTTAGAAATGACTGAACGTCTTTCCCGGCGTTCCGGCTTGGCCAGCTCTGCCTCACTGACTCTGCTGGAACAGCTCGGCCACTGAGGCTGGATCTCACTCTCCTGCTTGTGTTGTGTTTATATGGATGTGTCTTTGAGAGGGAGCTTCTCTACTTCTTCTCCTTCAGTTCCAGTTCAGATGTTAAAGTTCTCAGTTCTCTTTCAGGGTTTACTGTTACTCAGTAGACGTCAGAGCTGCTGCTTTGGGCCTCCATTCATTCCCTGAACATCTAAGCTGCTTATCCACTCACTGGGCAGTAAGCAGGACACACCCTGGACAGGCCACCAGGGCAGAGACCCTGCCAGTCAAAAGTTTGGGGACACATATTTAAACCTATACGTGATTAACTATGAAGATGTTTAGATCTGAGTGTGTTGAGAGACGAGTGTAAACAGTGAAGTTGGAGCTCATGTACACAAATATTCCTAAAACAAACATTTTACTGTATTTAAATGTAAAAATGAGAATGTATATTTTTATAAGAGCTATAAAACCACCAAACCTGTTTATCAGAACAAGATCTCAGCATCTACACTATCTTCTTCAGTCCTGTTAGAGAAGCAGCTCATGTGGATCCTCATGATGAAGCTGCTGGTCAGAATGTTCAAAGTATGTAAACCTGCATCAGAGCAAATGAGCTCATTTCTAAAAGACCCTCTAAACATTCTTTAAACACAACCAGATGTTTAATTCTGCTCCAGGAATAATTCCATACCGACTATTCTATAGTTCTGATCTCCTCACACTTATTCACTAATATTATTACTATTAATATAGTACACATAAGAACAACCTTATTCACTAATATTAGTACTAATAATATAGTATACCTAAGAAAAGACCTGGGTGGGTGTCTCCAAACTTTTTACTGACAGTGTCTACACACCTAGGAGGGTCCATGGGGGGTTCCAGAGTGTTGCTAGTCCCGTAATAACATTTAAGCCTATATATATATATTTATATATATCATTCTCCATTTGGAGTGGGAAACCATGTCACAAAGGCTGGAGGGCTAAAAAAAAGCCTAAAATTCCAAGAGTCAGTATATACATTTTCACGTTAACCTAAGATTAAAACCACATTTTCTATATGATTTCTTTGATTTTCCTTTTTTAAATCATATTTCAAAGGTGCTGTACATATGTAAAACGGCTCGTCACATAACCAATTTTCAACACTTGGGCAAACATTTTTAGTTGTAAGAAATATTTTAAAAGGTTTAACTTTTGAGATTTCATAAAACAGATCCAGATTTACTATATACATGATTAACATCATATTACATTAAACAAATATGTATTTTATTAAAAAAATATTTTTGTCACAAAGATTGTGTTCTTTTTCATTCTTTTTTTTTTATTAAAATTATCCTGCATGAAATGTTAGAATCATTCATTTCTGCATGGTTTTCTATATCAGTAGTTAAATTTTTATGTTTATTGGACAGAAACGTATTATTGTTTTTTTTTTTAATAGTATAGAAAGATGCCTTTAAGTATAAAGAAAGACCACTTTATTTTTGTTATTTTCAGTGCTTTTGTATAAACAAGTTAAGTGGAATTGCTTTATCACATTTAGTCACATTGTAATTTAAATTAAAAATAAATATGTTGATGGCAAAATAAATTCTTCAAGATGGGGTAACACTAGTGACAAATTGACCAAAACTTTGCATTTTATGTTAAAATATATTAAAATCTATTTGGAATTAAGCTCTACAATTTGCATATTTGGTGAGTGTAATTATAAATTAAAGTTTATCCACTTGAATTCCCACTCCAAATGGAGAATGACCCATATATATATATATATTATTAATATTAACATTTTTATATATATATATATATATATATATATATATATATATATATATATATATATATATATATATATATATATATATGAGAGGACAAAAACTGTGTTTACTTTTAATGTAAGTCAATAGAACCAGAATTTTTTCCAAGCTTTTTGGAGCATTCCTATTGGTCCATTCATCACAAAACTTTCAGGCAATGTGAAGGGCAGCTGTCGAGTTCAAATGATGCCAATGAATAAAAATATGAGTTTTCTTCTCTCGTGTCTTGGATATGACATCATAGTGCATGTAGCCTTCAACCAATAGAGCCATCAGCCAATCAGCATCAGCGCAACACCTGTTAGCACTCGTAGCATGAAACTTGTTGGCCCATAAAACAAAGGCGGGTTACTCTTTGGGGTCAACTGATCAGAATCCCTCTGAAAAGAGGAGCCGCTGGTGCTAATGACCCTCGACCCTCAGCAGACCTAGATGTTTCTGGCGACAGCTGGACACGAGGCTGGTACCGTCCTGCTCAGAGACGTGTGGAGAGATGAGGTCATGGGGTACGGGAGCTTTTACGACAGCAGAGGAATTTACAGGCCGGCAGCGGCGGCAGGCTTTAGATGGTTGGAGTTTCAGATCTGTCCCTCTCACCTCCACATGACCCTACACGTCCACTCGCTCGCGCAGGAGACTTTATTCCGAGGCCGGACGAGCTTCTATTAAAAGGACCTGACCCTTTTAGGAGGCTTCTGGATCTTCCTGCAGTTACTGGACGTACTGGAATTCACTGGTGTAGTTTGTGGACAAACACAAATACAAGGAACTCTGGAGCGCTACGGCTAATCTGAGAGCTAACATTCGCTAACGAAGCTCTTATGGATCAACTAGACTGGAAATGTTTATTACATAATAGTTACACAGAAGGACAGAATTCATAAGCCTACATGAACATTTCATTACATTAACACTGTCGAAGGCTAAAAAGCTCATGAGATGCCACCTTTGACATTTGACAGCTTGTTCTGCTGGAGCTGCCCTGGACAACTGTAAGTGCTATTATTGTGAAATGGAAGCATCTAGGAGCCACAACAGCTCAGTCATGAAGCAGAAACTCTGGAGTGGTGTAAAGCTCCACCACTGGACTCTGGAGTGGTGTAAAGCTCCACCACTGGACTCTGGAGTGGTGTGAAGTTCTGACACTACAGTAAAGTTTGATGGTGGGGTCCTAAGGGTTTGGACTCGTTATAGCTACTGACTCTGTATTCATATCCATGGTTTGGAAACGACGGCTCCAACAAGCTTATATACAGTAGGTGTGATGGTTAGCTGTCCACATACTTTTGGCCATATAATGCATTTCGCTTATAACGGACAACCAAAAATGGTCAGCAGCAGCTTTAGCTGACGTGTTTTGTGGACTTTCTTTGGTTTGGTGAAGCTCTGGGTGCCGCTTTGATAGACATTCCAACTTACAACCACCAAAACCAACAAACCCAGTTCACGAAACGGGGCGGGTTCTATACTGACTGTTTCTTTAGAACCATTTAGGAACCTTTATATTCATGAGTGTGGAGAGCGGCGCTGCTTACCCAGGGTTTCTTTGGGCTCCTGTAGCTTGGACAGCAGCTCTGAGATGGACTTCTTCTGGGCCTGAGCGATGTAGCTGAGGTTCTCGTTGTCCAGAACGAGCAGAAACGCCTGCAGGTCCGAAACCAGCCGGGCCAGAACTGAGGAGCAGAGACACTTATTAGTTCATTCAATTACAAACAAATGAACA
>CM038710.1:2794740-2824740 GCA_021613375.1 Megaleporinus macrocephalus
CATACTAACCACTACACCACCATACTAACCACTACACCACCGTACTAACCACTACACCACCATACTAACCACTACACCACCGTACTAACCTCTACACCACCATACTAACCACTACACCACCATACTAACCACTACACTACTATACTAACCACTACACCACCATACTAACCACTACACCACCATACTAACCACTACACCACCATACTAACCACTACACCACCGTACTAACCACTACACCACCGTACTAACCACTACACCACCATACTGACCACTACACCACCATACTAACCACTACACCACCATACTAACCACTACACCACCATACTAACTACTACACCACCATACTAACCACTACACCACCATACTAACCACTACACCACCGTACTGACCACTACACCACCATACTAACCACTACACCACCATACTAACCACTACACCACCGTACTGACCACTACACCACCATACTAACCACTACACCACCGTACTAACCACTACACCACCATACTAACTACTACACCACCATACTAACCACTACACCACCATACTAACCACTACACCACCATACTAACCACTACACCACCATACTAACCACTACACCACTGTACTAACCACTACACCACTGTACTAACCACTACACCACCATACTAACCACTACACCACCGTACTGACCACTACACCACCATACTAACCACTACACCACCATACTAACCACTACACCACCGTACTAACCACTACACCATCATACTAACCACTACACCACCATACTAACCACTACACCACCGTACTGACCACTACACCACCATACTAACCACTACACCACCGTACTGACCACTACACCACCATACTAACCACTACACCACCGTACTAACCACTACACCACCATACTAACCACTACACCACCGTGCCGCTGTATTCATAATTTTTTACTGTAATAACTTTCTGTGAGGGAGTGTTTGGAGGTGGACGTCTGGTTCTATTCACCTCCACTGTAAATCTGACTCTCTAGAACGGAGTTTCACAGCAAACCACTCTCAACGACGTTGTTTACATTCCAACCACTTAATTACAGAGAACGTTTGAAAATCCTCTTTAAGGTTTCACTTCCAGACCTACGAAACCTTCTCATGACCTTCACATGTTTCTGTCTGCAAAACAGGCCAGCAGAGGAGAACAGTGACCACAACAAATGCTCCTCAGTAGCTTCAGCAGAGACGTGTAAACGTGGGATCTTGTTTAAGGGCCGACTTTCATCCCGATCCAAACATTCATCTGCAAGGCTGTGAACGTCAGCTTCAAAGGACCAACGACCAGCTGATCCTCCCGATTCCTGACCTGGAGAAGGTGTGGACCAGAGCTTGGAAACAATGAGAAACTCAGTGGAGGTGTTAAGAAAGGAGGAGCCACAACCAGAACATCTCAAGTCCAGCTCTAATAGTAAACGGAAAACTGGAATTATACCATTATTTGCAGGTTCCTTTGTTCAATATGCAGGTTCCTTCAAGACAGTTCCTCAAAGGGTTCTCTGGGAAGAGCAGTGAGTTCTATATAGAACCATTCCCTGCTGGAATGTCTCCAGCCAGTTTGATTTCTCATATTCCACCTTAATTGGTGCAGCAGTTTAAGGTGGAACAGGAGAAATCAAACCGGTGATGAAGAACCATTGCACCATGCAAAGAACCAAAGAACTATCCATCTCTCCATCCAATCTACCTATCTATCTGTCTATCTACCTGACTATCTTTCTATCCAACTATCCATCCAACTGTTTTTCCATCCATTCATCTATCCCTCCATCTGTCTACAAATCTTCTTCTTGTGTTCCATCATGTGTAGTGTTCTCAGACATTCTAAACGACTCTGGAAACCCTTTGGAGAAGTTATGATCTGAGCAGGAGGCTCGGTTTCAGTGTGTCCTCCAGCAGCAGGGTGTAGTGCTGGTTAGGAGGTTGAGCTGTGGCCACATCTCTCTGGAGTAAACACAGCTATTCCCACGAGTTTACTCAGGGTCACGTAGCAGTGTTCTCCAAACAAACATCACAAAAACACTAGAAATACCAGGAGAACCCAGCCCAAAACAACGTCCACAGCACAGTCCATAGCATAGTCCACAACACAGTCTACAGCACAGTCCATAGCAAAGTCCACAACACAGTCCACAACAAAGACCACAGCACAGTCCATAGTATAGTCCACGACACAGTCCACAGCACAGCCCACAGCACAGTCCATAGCATAGTCCACAACACAGTCCACAGCACAGTCCATAGCATAGTCCAAAGCACAGTCCACAACAGTGTTCACAGCACGGCCCACAGCACAGTCCACAACACAGTCCATAGCATAGTCCACAACAGAGACCACAGCACAGTCCATAGTATAGTCCACAACAGAGACCACTGCACAGTCCATAGCATAGTCCACGACAAAGGCCACAGCACAGTCCACAGCACATTTCACAGTACAGTCCATAGTATAGTCCACAACAGAGACCACAGCACAGTCCACAGCACAGTCCATAGCATAGTCCATGACAAAGGCCACAGCACAGTCCACAGTACAGTCCATAGTAGAGTTTATAGCACAGCCCACAAAACAGTCCACAGCATATTTCACAGTACAGTCCACAGTACAGTTTTTAGCACAGCCCACAAAACAGTCCACAGCACATTTCACAGTACAGTCCATAGTATAGTTTATAGCACAGCCCACAACACAGTCCACAGCATATTTCACAGTACAGTTTATAGCACAGCCCACAACACAGTCCACAGCACATTTCACAGTACAGTGCACAGCACAGTTTATAGCACAGCCCACAACACAGTCCACAGCACATTTCACAGAACAGTTCATAGTATAGTTTATAGCACAGCCCACACAACACAGTCCACAGCATATTTCACAGTACAGTTTATAGCACAGTCCACAACACATTTCATAGTACATTCCTCAGTACAGTTTATAGCACAGTCCACAACACAGTCCACAGCACATTTCATAGTACATTCCTCAGTACAGTTTATAGCACAGCCCACAACACAGTCCACAGCACATTTCACAGTACAGTGCACAGCACAGTTTATAGCACAGCCCACAACACAGTCCACAGCATATTTCACAGTACAGTTTATAGCACAGTCCACAACACATTTCATAGTACATTCCTCAGTACAGTTTATAGCACAGTCCACAACACAGTCCACAGCACATTTCATAGTACATTCCTCAGTACAGTTTATAGCACAGTCCACAACACAGTCCACAGCACATTTCATAGTACATTCCTCAGTACAGTTTATAGCACAGCCCACAACACAGTCCACAGCACATTTCACAGTACAGTCTACAGTATAGTTTATAGCACAGCCCACAACACAGTCCACAGCATATTTCACAGTACAGTTTATAGCACAGTCCACAACACATTTCATAGTACATTCCTCAGTACAGTTTATAGCACAGTCCACAACACATTTCATAGTACATTCCTCAGTACAGTTTATAGCACAGCCCACAACACAGTCCACAGCACATTTCACAGTACAGTCCATAGTATAGTTTATAGTACAGCCCACAACACAGTCCACAGCACATTTCACAGTACAGTGCACAGCACAGTTTATAGCACAGCCCACAACACAGTCCACAGCATATTTCACAGTACAGTTTATAGCACAGTCCACAACACATTTCATAGTACATTCCTCAGTACAGTTTATAGCACAGTCCACAACACAGTCCACAGCACATTTCATAGTACATTCCTCAGTACAGTTTATAGCACAGTCCACAACACAGTCCACAGCACATTTCATAGTACATTCCTCAGTACAGTTTATAGCACAGCCCACAACACAGTCCACAGCACATTTCACAGTACAGTCTACAGTATAGTTTATAGCACAGCCCACAACACAGTCCACAGCATATTTCACAGTACAGTTTATAGCACAGTCCACAACACATTTCATAGTACATTCCTCAGTACAGTTTATAGCACAGTCCACAACACATTTCATAGTACATTCCTCAGTACAGTTTATAGCACAGCCCACAACACAGTCCACAGCACATTTCACAGTACAGTCCATAGTATAGTTTATAGTACAGCCCACAACACAGTCCACAGCACATTTCACAGTACAGTTTATAGCACAGTCCACAACACAGTCCACAGCACATTTCACAGTATAGTTTATAGTACAGTCCACAACACAGTCCACAGCACATTTCATAGTACAGTCCACAGGACAAACTCAGGCGGCGGCTTCTGTTTGTAGCTTTCTGCTAATGCACTTCAGTCCAGGTTTACAGATAACAGAGACTCATATGAAGTCAGAAACCACGTCATTAGGTTTATGAGAGATTAACTTTTCCACTCAGGTCTGAAGACGGTGTTCACTGGCTCAGGTGTGCAGTTAGCACTATGCTAGCTTCCAGTGTTAGCTACATTAGCCTGTAGCTGAAATGCTAAAAATGAAGAGATTTTAAACACTGATTGTCTCCTTCCTCACCGAGTAGATTACAGTAAAGGGAGGAGGAGGAGGCAAATCTGATAAAGGAATATCTAATCCTGATATTAATCTGATATTAATCTGATATTAACAGTGTCACTGTTAGCCACATGCTAACTGCAGAAGCCCAGTCGAACTAGCAACTAAACCCAGTCTGGTGCAGGACTGCCTCTAAACTGCTGCCTCTAAACTGCTGCCTCTAAACTGCTGCCTCTAAACTGCTGCCTCTAAACTGCTGCCTCTAAACCGCTGCATCTCGCTGAGCCTTTTGGGGCTTTTCAGGAAGAAAACCGGAGCAGACAGTTTCTCATTAGCACAAAGCAAACAGAAACCTTCAGACCTGACAGATCTGGCACTGGCGCGCTAACGGCTAACTCATTAAATAAACAGCTAACTCATTAAATAAACAGTAGCTCAAACCAGATGTCAATGGCTGACTAGGGACGAGACCTTTTAGCCTTCAGACCAAGGTCTCTCTCTCTCTCTCTCTCTCTCTCTCTCTACACTTTCATTCATCCTCGATCTCTCAGAGTTCTTTCTACACAAACAGCCGCACTCGTTTCCTCCTAAAGGGCCCGTATACCAAACCACAGACTCTCTACACACATTAGTAAAGAGTGGGTCTCTCTCAGGAGCTCAGTGAACTCCAGCGTGGTACCGTGATAGGACGCCACCTGTGGAACAAGTCCAGTGGTGAAGTTTCCTCACTACTAAATATTCCACAGTGGACTGTCAGTGGTGTTAGAACAAAGTGGAAGTGATTGAGAACGACAGCAGCTCCGCCACCAAGTGGTAGAACACGTACAATGACAGAGCGGGTCAGCGGATGCTGAGGAGCATAGAGCACAGAGGTCACCAACTTTCTACAGAGTCCATCACTACAGACCTCCAACCTTCATGTGTTCTTCAGATCAGCTCAAGAACAGAGATTAGAGAGCTTTATGGAATGGGTCTCCATGGCCGAGCAGCTGCATCCAAGCCTTACATCACCAAGAGCAATGCAGAGCGTCAGATGCTGTGGGGTAAAGCACGCCACCACTGGACTCTAGAGTGACCAATCACGTTCTCCGTCTGGAAATCCAATGAACGAGTCTGGGTTTGGCGGTTGCCAAGATAACGGTGCTTGTCTGTGTAAAGTTTGGTGGAGGGGGGATTATGGTGCGGGGTTGTTTTTCAGGAGGTGGGCTCGGACCCTCAGTTCCAGTGAAAGGAACTCTTATTTGGGGACGGCCCCTTCCTGTTCCAACATGACTGCCCACCAGTGCACAGAGCAGCTCCATAAAGACATGGAGGAGTGAGTTTGGTGTGGAAGAACTTGACTGGCCTGCACAGAGTCCTGACCTCAACCTGATAGAACACCTTTGGGATGAATTAGAGCGGAGACTGTGAGCCAGACCTTCTCGTCCAACATCAGTGTCTGACCTCACTAATGTTCTTCTGGAAGAACAGTCCAACATTCCCATAAACACTCTCCTAAACCATGTGTAGAGCCTTCCCAGAAGAGCTGAAGCTGTTATAGCTGTAAAGGTTGGGCCGACATCGTATTAAACCCTATGGATTAAGAATGGGACGCCACTCAAGTTCATATGTGTGTGAAGCCGGTGAGCGAATACTTTTGGCAACGTGGTGGTCATCCACCTAGTCAAGCCAGAGCAGCTCTGGCCGCCCACACAGGTTCTAAGGAGTATAATGGTTGATGTTCATATGATCTACACAGTCATTCATTTACACACTGTGTCCACTCACTGTCCACTCACTGTCCACTCTATTAGACACTCCCTTCATTCCTTTATCACCACCAACACTGTTCCTTCATCCCTTCATTCCTTTATCACCACCAACACTGTTCCTTCATCTCTTCATTCCTTTATCACCACCAACACTGTTCCTTCATCCCTTCATTCCTTTATCACCACCAACACTGTTCCTTCATCTCTTCATTCCTTTATCATCACCAACACTGTTCCTTCATCCCTTCATTCCTTTATCATCACCAACACTGTTCCTTCATCCCTTTATTCCTTTATCACCACCAACACTGTTCCTTCATCCCTTCATTCCTTCATCATCACCAACACTGTTCCTTCATCCCTTCATTCCTTTATCACCACCAACACTGTTCCTTCGTCCCTTCATTCCTTTATCATCACCAACACTGTTCCTTCGTCCCTTCATTCCTTTATCATCACCAACACTGTTCCTTCGTCCCTTCATTCCTTTATCATCACCAACACTGTTCCTTCGTCCCTTCATTCCTTTATCATCACCAACACTGTTCCTTCGTCCCTTCATTCCTTTATCACCACCAACACTGTTCCTTCATACCTTCATTCCTTTATCACCACCAACACTGTTCCTTCATCCCTTCATTCCTTTATCACCATCAACACTGTTCCTTCATCCCTTCATTCCTTTATCACCACCAACACTGTTCCTTCATCCCTTCATTCCTTTATCACCACCAACACTGTTCCTTCATCCCTTCATTCCTTTATCACCACCAACACTGTTCCTTCATCTCTTCATTCCTTTATCACCACCAACACTGTTCCTTCATCCCTTCATTCCTTTATCACCACCAACACTGTTCCTTCATCTCTTCATTCCTTTATCATCACCAACACTGTTCCTTCATCCCTTCATTCCTTTATCATCACCAACACTGTTCCTTCATCCCTTTATTCCTTTATCACCACCAACACTGTTCCTTCATCCCTTCATTCCTTCATCATCACCAACACTGTTCCTTCATCCCTTCATTCCTTTATCACCACCAACACTGTTCCTTCGTCCCTTCATTCCTTTATCATCACCAACACTGTTCCTTCGTCCCTTCATTCCTTTATCATCACCAACACTGTTCCTTCGTCCCTTCATTCCTTTATCATCACCAACACTGTTCCTTCGTCCCTTCATTCCTTTATCATCACCAACACTGTTCCTTCGTCCCTTCATTCCTTTATCATCACCAACACTGTTCCTTCGTCCCTTCATTCCTTTATCACCACCAACACTGTTCCTTCATACCTTCATTCCTTTATCACCACCAACACTGTTCCTTCATCCCTTCATTCCTTTATCACCATCAACACTGTTCCTTCATCCCTTCATTCCTTTATCACCACCAACACTGTTCCTTCATCCCTTCATTCCTTTATCACCACCAACACTGTTCCTTCATCCCTTCATTCCTTTATCATCACCAACACTGTTCCTTCATCCCTTCATTCCTTTATCACCACCAACACTGTTCCTTCATCCCTTCATTCCTTTATCATCACCAACACTGTTCCTTCATCCCTTCATTCCTTTATCATCACCAACACTGTTCCTTCATCCCTTCATTCCTTTATCACCACCAACACTGTTCCTTCATCCCTTCATTCCTTTATCACACTGCTTCATATATCTGTCCGTTTGATTGTCCATCCTTTCATCCATGTGCACAGCTGGAGTGTTTCACTCTTCCTGATCACCTCACACAGCAGGTGTTACAGTAGAAGCTCCTCAGTGACAGATCTGGAACCTCATTAAAGTTCCTCAGAGTGTCTGTTAATCACGTTACAGAACCGCAGAACATTATTCATCCTAACCTAACACACAGCACGTTCCTCACCACACCACAGTGACTCCATTCACCCCCCAACACAGAGACCCTCATTACACAGCCGTCACAGTCTGCTCTCTCTCTCTCTCTGCCTCTCAGCCTTACTCTCTCTCTCTGCCTCTCTCTGCCCCACTCTCTCTCTGCCTCTCAGCCTCACTCTCTCTCTCAGCCTCACTCTCTCTCTTTCTCCTTCACTGAGACTCACTCTCTCTCTCTCAGCCTCACTCTCCCTCAGCCTCACTCTCTCTCTCAGCCTCTCAGCCTTACTTTCATTCTGCTACGTAGCCTAACTCTCTCTCCAAGCTTCACTCTCTCTGCCTCTCAGCCTCACATTCTCTCTCAGCCTCACTCTCTCTCTGCCTCTCAATCTCACTTTCTCTCTCAGTCTCACTCTCTCTGCCTCTTAACCTCACTCTCTCTCAGCCTCACTCTCTCTCTGCCTCTTAGCCTCACTCTTCATCTCAGCCTCTCTCTCTCAACCCACCTCTCTCTCTCTGCCTCACACTCTCCCCTCTCTCTGTCACCCTCATTATCTTTCCCTCTCTCTCTCTCTCTCTCTCACCCCCGCCACCCCTGCAGGGGCGTCCTCTACATTTCGGAAATGCCTCAGACTCCCACTCTATTCTCGGTTCGGACACAGAGGGACGTTTCAGCCTTTAAAGAAGTGTATCACTGACCGACTGACCCCAACCGCCCCACAAATAAGTGCTTCCCAAACGAAGAGCTAATAAAAAGCAGGAGAGAGAGAGACCACCGGCCGGCCGCGGTAGCAGCGGTCAGAACTCAGACGGAGGTGATTAGCGGCTCAGTGCAGCTCAGCGGCTGCAGATTAATAAATAAACACAAACATAAACAAACAGAGCTTCAGTAAACTCAGGCTACAGGGCGGCGGCCGCTACTGTTTTTAGCTCAATGCTAACAGACTTTAGCCCTTGTTTATAGATAACAGTGAGTCACACAGAGACGGACGCCTCATCATCCAGTCTGTCAGACACGCCGCACATCTCCACACGGGGTGAGGGCGAGACACCACACACGTCCCGGCTGGTTCGCCATGTCTGCGCTAATCTGAGGTTTGGTTCTCGCTGTATGAGGAACCCAGAGCGTAGCATCACCCGCTACATGCTATATAAGCCATAAGCACCACAGAGGGTCTTCAGATCTGAGCACAGCTATAAAAAGAAGAAGTGCCACATGCTGGCCGCGCGGCGCAGGGACGCCGTGTCTCAGGATTACTGACAATCCTTCATTCCGACACGCCGGCTACGCGCCCGACAGCTGAGGGGTCCGAGTGACTCAGCAGCCCCGCACAAGCACATTCTTACAGCCATAGTTCAGCAAGGAACCAGTTTCCCTCATAGTCAGTCAGTCAGTTATGTTCCCAGCAAACATTGAAACAACGTTGTGACAACCTATTGTTTTAGTGCCCATGATGTCGTCACAACGTTTAAATGAAATTCCTCAGAAGGTTGTGATCGTGTATGGTGTTCGGTATAAGTAGTGTAGTGTTTGGTATGAGTAGAGTAGTGTTTGGTATGAGTGGAGTGGTGTTTGGTATGAGTAGAGTAGTGTTTGGTATGAGTGGAGTGGTGTTTGGTATGAGTAGAGTAGTGTTTGGTATGAGTAGAGTGGTGTTTGTTATAAGTAGAGTGGTGTTTGGTATGAGCGGAGCGGTGTTTGGTATGAGTGGAGTGGTGTTTGGTACGAGTAGAGTAGTGTTTGGTATGAGTAGAGTGGTGTTTGGTATGAGTAGAGTGGTGTTTGGTATGAGTAGAGTGGTGTTTGGTATAAGTAAAGTAGTGTTTGGTATGAGTGGAGTGGTGTTTGGTATGAGTGGAGTGGTGTTTGGTATGAGTGGAGTGGTGTTTGGTATAACTAGAGTAGTGTTTGGTATAAGTAGAGTGGTGTTTGGTATAACGAGTGGTGTTTGGTATAACTAGAGTGGTGTTTGGTATAACTAAAGTAGTGTTTGGTATAAGCAGAGTAGTGCTCGGTATGAGTAGTGTTTGGATAAGTGGAGCAGTGTTTGGTATAAGTGGAGCAGTGTTGGGTATGAGTGGAGCAGGGTTGGGTATAAGCGGAGCAGTGTTTGGTATAAGTGGAGTAGTGTTTGGTATAAGCGGAGTAGTGTTTGGTATGAGTAGAGTGGTGTTTAGTATAAGTAGAGTGATGATTGGTATAACCAGAGTAGTGTTTGGTATTAACAGAGTAGTGTTTGGTATGAGCGGAGTAGTGTTTGGTATGAATGGAGTAGTGTGTGGTATGAATGGAGTAGTGTTTGGTATGAGCGGAGTAGTGTGTGGTATGAATGGAGTAGTGTTTGGTATGTATGGAGTAGTGTTTGGTATGAGCGGAGTAGTGTTTGGTATGAGCAGAGTAGTACTTGGTATGAGCAGAGTAGTATTTGGTATAAGCAGAGTAGTGTTTGGTATAAGCAGAGTAGTGTTTGGTATAAGCAGAGTAGTGTTTGGTATGAATGGAGTAGTGTTTGGTATAAGCAGAGCGGTGTTTGGTATGAGCGGAGCGGTGTTTGGTATGAACGGTTGCTGTTTGGTATAAGCAGAGTAGTGTTTGGTATGAATGGAGTAGTGTTTGGTATGAATGGAGTAGTGTTTGGTATGAGGGGAGTAGTGTTTGGTATGAATGGAGTAGTGTTTGGTATGAGCGGAGTAGTGTTTGGTATGAATGGAGTAGTGTTTGGTATGAATGGAGTAGTGTTTGGTATGAGCGGAGTAGTGTTTGGTATGAGCGGAGTAGTGTTTGGTGTGAACGGAGTAGTGTTTGGTGTGAACGGAGTAGTGTTTGGTATGAATAGAGTAGTGTTTGGTATGAGTGGAGTAGTGTTTGGTATGAATGGAGTAGTGTTTGGTATGAGGGGAGTAGTGTTTGGTATAAGTAGAGTAGTGTTTTGGTATAAGCAGAGCGGTGTTTGGTATAAGCAGAGTAGTGTTTGGTATAAGCAGAGCAGTGTTTGGTATAAGCAGAGCGGTGTTTGGTATGAGCAGAGCGGTGTTTGGTATGAATGGAGTAGTGTTTGGTATGAATGGAGTAGTGTTTGGTATGAATGGAGTAGTGTTTGGTATGAATGGAGTAGTGTTTGGTATGAATGGAGTAGTGTTTGGTATGAGTAGAGTGGTGTTTGGTATGAGCGGAGTAGTGTTTGGTATGAGCGGAGTAGTGTTTGGTATGAATGGAGTAGTGTTTGGTATGAGCAGAGCGGTGTTTGGTATGAATGGAGTAGTGTTTGGTATGAATGGAGTAGTGTTTGGTATGAGCAGAGCGGTGTTTGGTATGAGCGGAGTAGTGTTTGGTATAAATAGAGTAGTGTTTGGTATGAATGGAGTAGTGTTTGGTATGAGCAGAGCGGTGTTTGGTATGAATGGAGTAGTGTTTGGTATGAATGGAGTAGTGTTTGGTATGAATGGAGTAGTGTTTGGTATGAGTAGAGTGGTGTTTGGTATGAGCGGAGTAGTGTTTGGTATGAATGGAGTAGTGTTTGGTATGAGCAGAGCGGTGTTTGGTATGAGCAGAGCGGTGTTTGGTATGAGCAGAGCGGTGTTTGGTATGAATGGAGTAGTGTTTGGTATGAATGGAGTAGTGTTTGGTATGAATGGAGTAGTGTTTGGTATGAATGGAGTAGTGTTTGGTATGAGCAGAGCGGTGTTTGGTATGAGCAGAGCGGTGTTTGGTATGAGCAGAGCGGTGTTTGGTATGAATGGAGTAGTGTTTGGTATGAATGGAGTAGTGTTTGGTATGAATGGAGTAGTGTTTGGTATGAATGGAGTAGTGTTTGGTATGAGCAGAGCGGTGTTTGGTATGAATGGAGTAGTGTTTGGTATGAACGGTTGCTGTTTGGTACAGAGGTGGCCGTCAGTCCCAGCAGTCACTGCTCTGTAAATGAGGCGGTGCTGCTGACGTGAGGAACTAAAGTGGCCTGTTGGGCTATCAGCACCACATCCTGATCCTTTGAAGTTCTGCTGTATTTAGAACGTATATACACACAGAACACACATACACACCCGCACACGCACAGCGGAGATGATGAGACAAAGATGTGCACGTTTACACACCAGCGTTTACTCACACGTACACATTATCACGACTGAGCTCCTCACTGAGACTCTGCTGGCGGTGCTTGTGTGTGGAGACTGCAGGGCTGTGTGTTTGACTATATACACCTGTTAGTAACGTCTGAGGCTGAAACCCACAGTTAGGAGGGGCGTCCAAACACTTCTGGCCATGTAGTGTAAGACTGATCTGAGCTGTTTTGATGGGTTTTCAATTCATACTTTGCTGGATGTTTAACATAACACTTCTCCAGTAAAGTTAATGTAAAATATCTTTGGAGCGGTATTTGTTATGAGCGGAGTGGTGTTTGGAAGAAGCGGAACCGTGTTTGGTATGAGTGGAGCAGAGTTTGGTATCAGCGGAACTGTTTGGTATGAGCGGAGCGGCAAAATTTCCAAAGTTCAGTGGAACTCCCCTTCAGCCGGCGTGCTGTGTGTGTGCTCCAATTAGATCCAGGAAGAATGCAAACAGGGCGCAGACGCTCGGTCACGTGACTGACGGCCGCCTCTCAGAACAGAGCTCGCTGCCGCTCGGGCTCCGTCTACAACAGCTGCTTGTTCCCCCCTCACACACACAGCCATTCACAGGAGCCTATCAGGAGCCATTAACATAAATAATCCACAGACCGCCGACTCTCCTGGGGGGCCGCCGCCTCAGATCCCACTCACACACTCTCACAGATTTCCTACCAGCGAGCTGAACCAGATTCAGTTTCACAACAGTCATACCGGCCGGCTCCGTATCCACCAGCATCTCCACCCAGAAACCCCGGAACATCACCAAACTTCACCAGAGCCATTTTCATCCCACACCTCACTTCATACCTCACTTTTCTGTGTTCGGTACGAGCAGAGCGTGTTCGGTATGAGTAGTGTTTGGTATGAGTAAAGTAGTGTTTGGTATGAGTAGAGTAGTGTTTGGTATGAGCAGAGTAGTGTTTGGTATGAGTAGAGTAGTGTTTGGTATGAGCAGAGTAGTGTTTGGTATGAGCAGAGTAGTGTTTGGTATGAGTAGAGTAGTGTTTGGTATGAGTAGAGTAGTGTTCGGTATGAGTAGTGTTTGGTATGAGTAGAGTAGTGTTTGGTATGAGTAGAGTGGTGTTTGGTATGAGTAGAGTAGTGTTTGGTATGAGTAGAGTAGTGTTTGGTATGAGTAGAGTAGTGTTCGGTATGAGCAGAGCGTGTTCGGTATGAGTAGTGTTTGGTATGAGTAGAGTAGTGTTTGGTATGAGCAGAGTAGTGTTTGGTATGAGTAGAGTAGTGTTTGGTATGAGTAGAGTAGTGTTTGGTATGAGTGGTGTTTGGTATGAGTAGAGTAGTGTTTGGTATGAGTAGAGTGGTGTTTGGTATGAGTGGTGTTTGGTATGAGTAGAGTAGTGTTTGGTATGAGTAGAGTGGTGTTTGGTATGAGTGGAGTAGTGTTTGGTATGAGTAGAGTAATGTTTACTATGAGTAGAGTAGTGTTTGGTATAAGTAGAGTAGTGTTTGGTATGAGCAGAGTGGTGTTTGGTATAAGTAGAGTAGTGTTTAGTATGAGTAGTGTTTGGTATAAGTAGAGTAGTGTTTGTCATAAGTAGAGTAGTGTTTGGTATGAGCAGAGTAGTGTTTGGTATAAGTAGTGTTTGGTATAAGTAGAGTAGTGTTTGCCATAAGTAGAGTAGAGTTTGGTATAAGTAGTGTTTGGTATAAATAGAGTAGTGTTTGGTATAGGTAAAGTAGTGTTTGGTATGAGCAGAGTAGTGTTTGGTATAAGTAGAGTAGTGTTTGTCATAAGTAGAGTAGAGTTTGGTATAAGTAGAGTAGTGTTTGGTATAAGTAGAGAAGTGTTTGGTATAAATAGAGTAGTGTTTGGTATAGGTAAAGTAGTGTTTGGTATGAGCAGAGTAGTGTTTGGTATAAATAGAGTAGTGTTTGGTATAAGTAGAGTAGTGTTTGGTATAAATAGAGTAGTGTTTGGTATAAGTAGAGTAGTGTTTGGTATAGGTAAAGTAGTGTTTGGTATGAGCAGAGTAGTGTTTGGTATAAGTAGAGTAGTGTTTGGTATAGGTAAAGTAGTGTTTGGTATGAGCAGAGTAGTATTTCTCGTAAGTAGAGTAGTGTTTGGTATAAATAGAGTAGTGTTTGTCATAAGTAGAGTAGTGTTTGGTATGAGTGGAGTAGTGTTTGGTATAGGTAAAGTAGTGTTTGGTATGAGCAGAGTAGTGTTTGGTATAAATAGAGTAGTGTTTGGTATAGGTAAAGTAGTGTTTGGTATGAGCAGAGTAGTGTTTGGTATGAGCAGAGTAGTGTTTGGTATAAGTAGAGTAGTGTTTGGTATAAATAGAGTAGTGTTTAGTATGAGTAGAGTAGTGTTTGGTATAAATAGAGTAGAGTTTGGTATAGGTAAAGTAGTGTTTGGTATGAGCAGAGTAGTGTTTGGTATAAGTAGAGTAGTGTTTGGTATAAATAGAGTAGAGTTTGGTATAGGTAAAGTAGTGTTTGGTATGAGCAGAATAGTGTTTGTTATAAATAGAGTAGTGTTTGTCATAAGTAGAGTAGTGTTTGGTATGAGCGGAGTAGTGTTTGGTATAGGTAAAGTAGTGTTTGGTATGAGCAGAGTAGTGTTTGGTATAAATAGAGTAGTTTTTGATATAAATAGAGTAGTGTTTGGTATAGGTAAAGTAGTGTTTGGTATGAGCAGAGTAGTGTTTGGTATGAGCAGAGTAGTGTTTGGTATAAATAGAGTAGTGTTTGGTATAAATAGAGTAGTGTTTGGTATAGGTAAAGTAGTGTTTGTTATGAGCAGAGTAGTGTTTGGTATAAGTAGAGTAGTGTTTGGTATAAATAGAGTAGTGTTTGGTATGAGCAGAGTAGTGTTTGGTATAAGTAGAGTAGTGTTTGGTATAAATAGAGTAGTGTTTGGTATGAGTAGAGTAGTGTTTGGTATGAGCAGAGTAGTGTTTGGTATAAGTAGAGTAGTGTTTGGTATAAATAGAGTAGTGTTTGGTATGAGCAGAGTAGTGTTTGGTATGAGCAGAGTAGTGTTTGGTATAAATAGAGTAGTGTTTGGTATAAATAGAGTAGTGTTTGGTATAAATAGAGTAGTGTTTGGTATAAATAGAGTAGTGTTTGGTATAGGTAAAGTAGTGTTTGGTATAAGTAGAGTAGTGTTTGTCATAAGTAGAGTAGTGTTTGGTATGGACGGAGCAGTGTTTGGTATAAGTGGAGCAGTGTTTTGCATTTAGGGCTCTTCAGTGAACATGGTTCTGTTTAGAACCTCAACACTTTATTAATTTAGTGCTTAATTGGTTCTCTGCATGGTAAAATGGTTCTGCAGACTGGTGGAATGTCTTGCATAAGATTCTACGTAGCACCAAAAAATGGTTCTTCTGTTGTTAACATGTCCAGCTTGTAAATAAGAACCCGATCAATGATATACAGAACCAATATGTTCTCTATCAACTTGAAGAACCATTTCATCATGCAGCGAACCATTTAAGCATGCAAACAGGTGTCCATGGTTCTACACAGAGCTTTTGTTTTTACCAAAAGAATCCTCAAAGAACCATTTTCAAAATGGTGCTGTTTTTCAAAGGAACTTTACTAAAGACAGTGGTTCTCGAATGTGTTATAAATGGTTCTATGTAGAACCTTTTTGAAATTGGGTCCATACAGAACTAAAAAGGCTGACAACACCTTTTTGCTGCTGTATAGAACCATATACAACATTTCACCATGCAAAGAACCATTTAAGCATGTAAATTGTTTTCTGGGTGTGCATAGTTCTAGATAGCACCACAGCATTTACCAAAGAAGAGTGTGGTAAAACGGTTCTTTAGACTGATGGAGAATGAGCTGTATATGGTTCTGTACAGAAACTTTTGGAGAATGGTTCTACACAGTGCCAAAATGGGTTCTGCTGTTACAAGCCAGATGTTATAACAACAGAAGAACCCTCTGAGAATGTACACATTCTCAGTCAATCTGAAGGACAATTTCACCATGCACTTAAGCAAGGACCACTTAAGCATATACATGGTTCTATACAGACTAAAGAACCCTTAAAGATCCATCTTTATAAGAGACCAATCACAGTAGATGTATGTAGCCAAATATAGTATAGTATGTATAGTTTACAGATGTCTGCTGATATAGTGTCTCCACTACAGAGACTAATGACTCTGAAGTATCTCAGCATCTCGAAAACAAGGTCATGTGGGGCCACCATAGTGGACCAGTGGACCCAGCTGTGGTCACAGAGGTCTGTAGACCAGAACAATCTGCCTTCTCAAACCTCTTCTTACCTCTAATCTAATCTAACTCAGTTCATTAGTTTAAAGGTAGTCCAGTAGATGTTCTAGAACTGAGCTGGACTCCAACCCTCCATCCAGCTCCATCCAGGATTCAAACACAGCAGTAGAGAACCTGTGTGGATACACAGCCTAAGAAGTTCCGCTGTTGTTCTAAAGGAGAACTAGAGGAGGTTCTGGACCTCAGAGTTTCTGACTCATCTATTTGGTGGTCACTGGTTCTTCTGCTGGAGTCATTGTTACTGAACTAACAACACTTTTACTGAAGCTCTCTATCTTCATCCTGAAACAGTCCAGAAGGTCCTGGTGCAGCTCAGGCTGTAAACCAAAGGCAGCGTAATCACAGTGACACAGTGGGCAGACATGCTGCGCTGACCACTCGCCCAGCCGCCGGTCATTCACAGGCCTCACGAGTGACTGCTCCTGTTGTTACTTCACAGGAGAAGGAGCTCTGCTACGCTTCAGTCTAGTACACGCTATGCATTACTATGAATTGTAGTATATTCGGTATCTTCTATAACAGTATATATTAGTATATCCGGTATCTTCTATAACAGTATATGGTATATCTTAGTATATCCAGTATCTCCTATAACAGTATATGGTATATCTTAGTATATCTGGTATCTCTTATAATAGTATATATTAGTATATCCGGTATCTTCTATAACAGTATATGTTATATCTTAGTACATACAGTATCACTTATAACAGTATATGGTATATCTTAGTATACCCAGTATCTCGTATAGAGGAATATGGTATATCTTAGAATATATGTTATTTCTCATTGTAATACATTGCATGTCAGTATACAAGCTTTATATAATGCCCGTTGATGGTCAGTGTCCTGTATCAGTGTAGTGTGTGTTGCTGAGTGTAGCTGTGTGTAGTGTGTGTTGCTGTGTGTAGTGTGTGTTGCTGTGTGTAGTGTGTGTAGCTGTGTGTAGTTGTGTGTAGTGTGTGTTGCTGTGTGTAGTGTGTGTAGTTGCTCAGAGCTGTGTGGACTGTGGAGAGGCTGTGCTGTGTGTGGACTGTGTGTAGTGTGTGTAGTGTGTGGACTGTGTATAGCTGTGTGTAGTGTGTGGACTGTGTGTAGTGTGTGTAGTGTGTGTAGTGTGTGGACTGTGTATAGCTGTGTGTAGTGTGTGGACTGTGTGTAGTGTGTGTAGTGTGTGGACTGTGTGGACTGTGTGTAGTGTGTGTAGTGTGTGTAGTGTGTGGACTGTGTGTAGTGTGTGGACTGTGTGTAGTGTGTGGACTGTGTATAGTTGTGTGTAGTGTGTGTAGTGTGTGGACTGTGTGTAGTGTGTGTAGTGTGTGGACTGTGTGGACTGTGTGTAGTGTGTGTAGTGTGTGGACTGTGTGTAGTGTGTGGACTGTGTGTGTGTGTACTGTGTATAGTTGTGTGTAGTGTGTGGACTGTGTGTAGTGTGTGGACTGTGTGTAGTGTGTGTGTACTGTGTATAGTTGTGTATAGTGTGTATAGTGTGTGTAGCTGTGCTGTAGTGAAGGTTTAGACTCACCTCTCTGTTTGTCCATGGTTGGAAATGTTCACAGGGTCCCGGTGAGAGTCTGAGTTGTTCTATCAGAGCTCATGTCTGTCGGTCCGTCTCTCGGTGCGGGTCCGGTCCGCGCGCTGGGTCGGTTCAGTAAAGGGAACTGCGCTCCGTCTGAAAGCTGAAGGTCCGTAAAGCCCGAGTGGTCAGTGCGCTCCGTGCGTCCTGCCTCTTCTCCTCTCTCTCTCTCTCTCTCTCTCTCTCTCTCTCTCTCTCTGTTTTTCTCTGTGTCTCTGTCTCTCTCTCTCTCCACAACTTTCTCTCTTTTCCTCTCCGCTACTGCTCTTTCTTCCCTCCTCCATTCCCGCTGTTCCTCCTCCACTCCACAGCCTGCGGTCTGCTCTGGCGCGCCACCTGCTGGCGGTAATAACTGAATAACTAAAGAAAAAACTTTAAGCATCGCTGAATCAGTTGTGGAGATGAAACCATGGTGTCCAGGTATCTAGAGCGAGATGTTCTGGTGTAAAGACCCTCCTGGTGACGTAGGTTGAGCTTCTGAAACACTGGAACTGCACTGAAGTGAATCTGAGGGGTCGTTTCTTCATAACTCAGTATTTGAGGTGTAAACAGAGATTCAGAGTTTGTTTGGTGTGAAATGGTGCAGATGGTGTTTACAGTGGTGGTCATGGTAACCAGGGGTCACCACAACACAGATCTACACATTGTATTTACTATCAAACCCACCAATGAACCTACATGTGTCTTCTGGGTTACCATCACCACCACAGAACCATCATCTGAACCATTTCACACCAAAGCTCTCTGTTTACATCTCAGACACTGCATTATGAAGGAATTTTTAAAAAAATGGTGGAACTCCCCTTTAACTGAACCTCTTATACTTAGTGAGGAACTCATTGGTGTAGTGAGTTACACTGTTACCCTCTATACTGTAGACTGGGGTTCAGATAAACTGTACCACTACCTTCACCTACCTGTGTACAGGTAAACTGTATCACTACCTTCACCTACCTGTGTACAGGTAAACTGTATCACTACCTTCACCTACCTGTGTACAGGTAAACTGTAACACTACCTTCACCTACCTGTGTACAGGTAAACTGTATCACTACCTTCACCTACCTGTGTACAGGTAAACTGTAACACTACCTTCACCTACCTGTGTACAGGTAAACTGTAACACTACCTTCACCTACCTGTGTACAGGTAAACTGTAACACTACCTTAACTGTAACACTGGGGGCAGTCGTGGGCTGAAGGTTAGGGATCCGGTCTTGTGACCGGAAGGTCGCCGGTTCGATCCCTGGGACCGGCAAGTCATGACTGTAGTGCCCTTGGGCAAGGCACCTAACCCCAACTGCTCCCCGGGCGCCGTGGATAAGGGCTGCCCACCGCTCCGGGCACGTGTGCTCACCGCCCCCTAGTGTGTATGTTCACTAGTGTGTGTATATGTGGGTGTTTCACTGCACGGATGGGTTAAATGCGGAGGTCAAATTCCGCTGTGTGTAAACACATGTGGCTAATCGTACGTCGTCGTACGTTGATAATTTTTCACCTACCTGTGTACAGGTAAACTTTAACACCACCTTCACCTACCTTTGTACAGGTAAACTGTAACACTACCTTCACCTACCTGTGTACAGGTAAACTGTAACACCACCTTCACCTACCTGTGTACAGGTAAACTGTAACACCACCTCCACCTACCTGTGTACAGGTAAACTGTATCACTACCTTCACCTACCTGTGTACAGGTAAACTGTAACACTACCTTCACCTACCTGTGTACAGGTAAACTGTAACACTACCTTCATCTACCTGTGTACAGGTAAACTGTAACACTGCCTTCACCTGCCTGTGTACAGGTAAACTGTAACACTACCTCCACCTACCTGTGTACAGGTAAACTGTAACACTACCTTCACCTACCTGTGTACAGGTAAACTGTAACACCACCTTCACCTACCTGTGTACAGGTAAACTGTAACACCACCTCCACCAATCAGGTTGCTGTAAGGATGTATGAGTCAGGACTCTGTGGTAAACTCCAAAATCTTTATTAAACAGAGAGTTCAGGTACTAACTGTCACCAGAGTGTTTATTAATCCATGAAAGAGTAAAGGAGAGTAAACTCAGAGCCGTAACAGAAGAACTGAACAAGAACAACAGACACTCACCAGATCAACTTCTCACTGATTGTTTCTGTTTTTCATTCCACACACCTTCACATTAAAGAAAAGAAAGAACTTCGGAGAGGAAGAGAGAGCGAACACCACGGCGACGGTGCAGGCTCCACTAAGAGAGTGATTAGTGACTGAGTCTCACTCGCCTCAGTGTGTTCTCTATGGAGTGATTAAAGGGACACTTCAGCGTATTTTCAACCTAAGCTTCATGGTTTGCTCCTCCGGCGTACAGCCCATCACCACGGACTTTAGTTTGAATACGTCTCCCGGTGCTCAGAAAATTCATTTACAAATCTCAGTTACTATAGAACTTAATAGGCAGATGCTGAACTTCCCATCGGCTTCCACTGCAAAGCTGGTTAGCTCTTTCTTTTCTAAGACAACTGGAACGATTGCCGATCAATTGGTGATTGTTCAAGCAAGACACAGTCAATTGAGGTTTGTTTAAAAAAGCAGTGGATTGGCCCTTTAAAGGGACCCTCGGCACCACTAAGAAACACCCCCTTGTGATGCCACAACTTAAAGTTGGTGAAATTTTTTATTTATTTATTTATTTTATTTGAAATTCACAAAGATTTTTAAGATGTGGCATCCAAACTGGTGAGGGGGTGTCATAGCGTCCCTTTAATATACTATATTAAAGGGCCCATATACATTTTTTAATGATGCTGTTTTATGTAGTCGCAGTTCGTATTTACATGAACAGCCTGTTTTCGTTACTGTGCCTTTAAGACGGATATGTAAATGAGCTGCTCTGTTCTGATTGGCCCTGTTGCACACTCTTTATAACTTCTTTGTGCATTAGGCCGTGCATTAGTGGACTATATGCAAATGTGTCAGTGTTTGTGACATCATTAGCATCACAGCTGCCGTTAGTGAGGTTTCCTGATGATTGATTGATTGGTGGATTGATTGATTGGTAGAGAGGCGTGTTATTTTGAAGGTGGTGATTCAACTTTGCATCACTTTTGGAAAGTTATAATCGATTATAATTGATTATAATAATATTCAATACAATATGTGCTCATGTGCTTGTGTAAAAAGTTCCTCTAGTGATATTTGTATCTTCAGTGCATTTAATAATAATTCTGAATCAATTCTTGGTGAAATTTGAGCTTTCATGATGCACGGAAATGAATTGGAATCAAATTGAAGTCATGGCTCAATTGAATCTTTTGCTAAAACCAAAGTGTATAGTGGTACAACTGAATCAGTTCATAAACAACAGGAATCAAACTGAAGTCATGGTTCGACTGAATCATTTCTTAAAGAGTCATAATTCAACTGAATATTGGTTTAACTGAATCAAATTGAAGTCGTAGTGAATCATATACTAAAACACAACTCAAACTAAAATCCAGAATCAGGTTGCAACAGAATCATTTCCTAATGAATTGAAATCAAACAGAATAGCGATTCAACTGAATACTTTACTTAGGAATCAGATTAAATTCTAATTCATTGTTAAACTGAATAATTTAGCAAAGAATCATAATCAAGCTGAACAATGGAGTACGTGATTGGAATCATTTGGAATCATCTGAATCATTTCCTAAAGAACCATACTCTAAATGAAAAGTAGTTTAACTGAATCAAATTGAAATCCTGTAGAATCATTTCCTAAAGCAGGAATCAAACTAAAATCCTGGCACAACTGAATCAGGTTGCAACTGAATCATTTCCTAAAGAATTGGAATCAAACAAAAGTCCTCGTTCAACTCAATTATTTCGCAATGAATCAAAAATAAAACAGAATAAAGAATCAACTGAATACTTTGCTTACGAATCAGATTAGATTCTAATTCACTGTTAAACTGAATCATTTAGCAAAGAATCACAATCAAACTGAACAATAGAATAAGGAATTGGAATCAAATTAAAGTCATGGTTCAACTGACTCACTTCTTAAAGACTCATAATCAAAGTAAATAATGATTCAACTGAATCAAATTGAAGTCCTATTAAATCCTTTCCTAAAAAAGGAATCAAACTGAAATCCTGGTCCAACTGAATCCGTTCCTAAAGAATCTGAATCAAATTGAGTTCATGTACAATTTAATGATGAAAGTTTCATAAAGAATCATAATCAAACTGAATAATGAAACAACTGAATCATTTCAGTACAACTGAAATCATACTGAATCATGTTCAAAGAAAAGAAATTGCTAAAGAATCAGAATCTAGTGTACTGAATCACTTTCCAGAGCATCATATCCAAACACCCAAAACTGCTGTAACTCAACCAGGTTCTGTGTGGAATGTTTATTTCTAAGTTCTTGATATGTGCATTTAAAGTTCTGTTGATAGTCATGCCACACTGTAGGTAGACGAACAGAGAGAGAGAGAGAGAGAGAGAGAGAGAGAGAGAGAGAGAGAGAGAGAGAGAGAGAGAGAGAGAGAGAGAGAGAGAGAGAGAGAGAGAGAGAAAGAGTAGCTGCACATCATTTGGTCACTGAATCAACACAAGCAGATTCAATCTATACGAAATATGTATATTAAAAAATCCCAAAACCCTTCGTCCAGTTTATGATTAGATCTCTGAATGTAAGTGGACCGAAAGCGGGTCAGCAGGCGGCGCGTAAACTATATATATACCTATCTACAACTACAGGGGTCAAAGGTCAGGGCTGCAAGAAACTCAAAACCATTAGCCAGGCAGTTCAGAAGTCTCTTCATCATCATTATCATCATCATCATCTAGCGTTTCTCATTTATCCTTTAAAACAGGAAACTCTCCATCCATTCCAGAAAAGAGGAAATAACCAAAACGGTGAAAGTGCTTTACAATGCAGTAGCAGCAAAACAGGGGGGGAACCAGGGGAGGGGGGAGGCGGGGTTAAAGGGGGCGGGGTAATCAGTATCGATCAGAATCATTTATACAATCAATTATCAGATTTCAATAAGGTGGTAGGGTTCAATACACTGCTTGTCAAAAGTTTGGGGACACTTCGTTTCAGCCACAGACGCTCCTCCAGTGATATTCCTGTATTCCTGAGTCGAATCATGGTACAACTGAATCATTTTCTAAAGAATCATAATCAAATTGTAAAAAGCTTCAACTGAATCATTTTCTAAAGAATCAAAACCAACTTGTATGAAGCTCCAACTGAATCATTTCTTAAAGAATCAAAACCAAATTGTATGAAGCTTCAACTGAATCATTTCCTAAAGAATCAAAACCAAATTGTATAAAGCTTCTACTGAATCATTTCCTAAAGAATCAAAATCAAATTGTATAAAGCTTCAAATGAATCATTTCCTAAAAAATCAAAACCAAATTGTATAAAGCTTCTACTGAATCATTTCCTAAAGAATCAAAATCAAATTGTATAAAGCTTCAAATGAATCATTTCCTAAAGAATCAAAACCAAATTGTATGAAGCTTCAACTGAATCATTTTCTAAAGAATCATAATCAAATTGTAAAAAGCTTCAACTGAATCATTTCTTAAAGAATCAAAACCAAATTGTATGAAACTTCAACTGAATCATTTCCTAAAGAATCAAAACCAAATTGTATAAAGCTTCTACTGAATCATTTCCTAAAGAATCAAAATCAAATTGTATAAAGCTTCAAATGAATAATTTCCTAAAGAATCAAAACCAAATTGTATGAAGCTTCAACTGAATCATTTCTTAAAGAATCATAATCAAGCTCAATAATGGTTCAACTGAATTAAACTTGAAGTCCTACTGAATCATTTCCTAAAACAGGAAACGAACTGAAATCCTGAAACAACCGAATCACTTCCTAAAGAATCGATACTTCCGTAAGTTCACCCGAGTAACAACAGTATAGCCCACCCTGTTCATCTGTGTTTCCTGAGGGTCTGTTTATGTTGTGACTCAGTTTTCAAGGCTGTCTCCTTTTATATGTTTATATACCAAATAGCCGGCTTGTGATTGGTCGTTTAACGTCAGTCACATTTCCTTTGCCCCCCAGTAGTGGGCAGTTCTTGGTCAAGTTAAGTAGCGGGCAGCATCCTTGTTGGAATTTCAGCCCTTTTCTACATGACAAGGTGACATCATCTCGTAACAAAGTCCTTATTCCCTGGTTGCCACTTTCAGCCACTCTGGACTATTGCCCAATCAGAACAGAGTGGGCAAGCTGACCAATCAGAGCACACTGGGCTCATTAGGGGCGGAGCCTAAAGACACAGGAGCTCTAATGGAGTGACAGAGAGTGTATACAGATGTAGAGTATAAATAAAACATCGTGTTCTGGAAAAATCAACACTACAAACTAGCTTCATAGCTTCAACTTTACAGGAGAGAACAAAAACTGTAGTTTCTTTTAATGTAAGTCAATGGAACCAGATTTTTTTCCAAGCCATTTTGGAGCATTTCTATTTGTCCATTCATCATGAAACTTTCACACAATGTAAACGGCAGCTGTCGTGTTCAAATGGAGTGGAAAAATAAAAATGGCCAAAAAAAGAGAAACATGTTTTTGTTTGGACAGCGGAGATATGCGGCGATAGGCGTCCCACAGACTTTGGACAGGCAGTGTGACCTTTGGGGGAACTCTCTCCAACAAAGCCCTCTTTAAAACAGCACACTGAGGATCTGCAGCTATGAACTAGCAGTGATTCTGGATCAGTGATATTAGCGTTGAAGCGGTACAGATACATATACTGCATGTACGCCTGGGTTTAAGTGAACGATTTGCATATTCATTAATAAATATTAAACTGAAAGTCAGTAAAAAAAATAATATCCAAATCTACAATCAGCCAAAACATGTTTGGTGTCTGAAATTAGCTGTTTAGTTTTGGAGCTTTAAGGCTAATGTCGCTAACAAGTAATGGAAGCTTATACCCCACCAATTAGCAAGGCGGAGCACTTAGTATCACCTTCCATTACCAGTTACTTACGTTAGCATCATCGCTCCAGCTAGAGACTAATGTGTGAAGACTTAGGCATGAAATTAGCACCATGCTAACTGGTGAGGTATAGGCTTCCATTACTGGTAGGCTATGTTGAGGCATATGTGTGATGGTTTAAACATGCTAAGACAGTTAGCATGAGGCTAACTGGTGGACTACATACTGCCATTACTGGTTATATTAGTCACATACAGCTTGTGTCTGAGGCAAGTGTTTGATGATTTAAGCGTGAAATTAGCACCATGCTAACAAATGGGATATGAGCTTCCATTGCTTGTTAGCTGCATTAGCCTAACAGCTCCAGTCTGAAGCAAGTATATAATGATTTAGGTATTCAGTTAGCAACATGCTACTTGCTAGGACATAAGCTTACATACCATTACTACTTAGCAATGTTAGCTTCATTGCTTCATCACTTTGAGGTGAATGTGTGATGATTTAGACATGCAGTTAGCATGAGGCTAATTGGTGGACTACATACTTCCATTACTGGTTATATTAGCCAAATATAGCTAAGTTTGAGGCAAGTGTTTGATGATTTAGGCGTGAACTTAGCACCATGCTAATTAATGGGATATGAGCTTCCATTGTTTGTTAGCTGCATTAGCCTAACAGCTCCAGTGTGAAACAAGTATATAATTATTTAGGTATGCATTTAGCAACATGTCTGAGGTGAATGTGTGATGATTTAGACATGCAGTTAGCATGAGGGTAATTGATGGACCACACACTTCCATTACTGGTTATATTAGCCTCATATAGCTTAAGTTTGAGGCAAGTGTATGATGATTTAGGTATTAAATCAGCACCATGCTATTTAAATGGTTTGGTATTTTAGCCTTATCGCCTGAGTTCAAGGCCAATGTGTGATGATTTAGGCATGCAGTTAGCATGAGGCTATTTGGTGAACTACACAGCTCCATTACTGGTTATATTAGCCACATATAGCTTGCTAATTGCTAGGACATAAGCTTCTATTATTTGTTAGTTACGTTAGCCTCATCACCTTCATTACTTTGAGCTTTAGTTAGCATAAGGGGAAATTGGTGGACTATACACCTCCATTACTGGTAATACTAGTCACAGTCTGAGATAAGTATTTGGTAATTTAGGTATGTAATTAGCAACATACCAATTTGTGGGACATGAGTTTCCATTACTTGCTAGCTGTATTAGCCTAATAACTTTAGTCTGAAGCAAGAGAAATTAGCTCCATGCTAATTAATGGGATATAAGCTTCCATTGCTCGTTGGCTGCATTAGCCCAGTAGCTCCAGTCTGAAGCAAGTATATAATGATTAGGCATGAAATTAGCAACTTGCTAATTAGCGCTGTATAAGCTTCCATTACTGGTTAGCTATGTTAGCTTCATCGTCTGAATCTGAGGCAAACGTGTGGTGATTTAGACATGAAGTTAGCAGTAGGCTATACGGGAGTCTATATACTTCCAGTACTGGTTAAGTTGAACACATGTAGCTTGAGTTTGAGTGTTTGATGATATAGGCAAGTTAGCAACATGCTAATTAGCAGGGTAGAAGCTTCCATAGCCTCGTAGCTCCAGTCTAAACTAGAGAAGCAAACTTCAGACACCAGACATCACTACATTTTGGGAGAAAAGGGGCATCAAACTATCGCTTTCAGTGGCCAAACCATCCACAACAGCATCTTAAATCAGATTATATGGAGCTTCATCCAAACGTAAATGCTTTCCGTGCGTCCTGTCGGTTCCTGGTTAGTGTGTAGCTCATCGTGGCAGTAGCTCAAAGTGTGGCAGTGTTTAGTGGTGACCGGAGCCGGGAGCCTGTGTGGATGCTGGAATGCTTCCACTAGTTTTCAGCAGGTGGCGCCAAAAAGCCTCGTCTCGCTTATTATACACGAAAGTGTCGGTGGATTCCTCGCACGGCAGCTGCAGCTCCAGACCCGCCATCGAGGATTCCGACATCAGATATCTGGAATGTCGTCGGGCCCCACTACGGTCACATCCCTGCAGTCTCTACGTGTCCGTGGTGCTTCCTGGTGGTCTCGTCGTTGTTGTTCCAAGCAGAAGTGCAGTTGCGTGAATAGGTTTGTTTTGTTTTTTTTGTTTGTTTTTTTTATGAGTCGTTTGTGTTTTTCTCAGTGTTCTCAGTGCTAGAAGAGCGAGACCTTCCTCTTCAGGTCGTTCCTCTTCCACAAGGACAGCCGATCAAACTCCTCCATCGTCATTCCGAAAAGATTCTGGAAGTCCTCCGGCGACAGGTGCCTCTGAGGAGAGAAGGACATTGGTCAGTGCCGCCCCCTGCTGGAGAGATCCTCTATGTCAAAGCTAGCGCGTCTGGGTGTTTGTGTTGTACCTCCAGCCTCATCCGGTCCACCCCGGGGGGGAGCTTGTTTCTGCCCCGGTGAGTCACCACAAGCATCTCGTAGGGATAAATCTGCCGAAGAAAACATGGACATAAATAGTCTTCCAATAATAATAATAATAATAATAATAATAATAATAATAATAATAATAATAATGAAAACATGTACTTGTACTTATCAGCTGTTTTGACTTCAGATGAATAAATAAATAAATGAGTTGGTGTCTCTGTTGTGTGTATATATATATATATATATATATAAGCCGATACAAATTTCTTACCTTGTGGTCCAGCATAGTGGGCAGGGAGTTTCCTCTGTCCATCCTGCGACCCTGAGCGTCCCCGTTCTGAACCACACACACACACACACACACACACACACACACACACACACACACACACACACACACACATAGTCAGAGAGCTGAGTATTTAGGAGTATGAGTGTATTATCAGTGCCAAAACACACATAATTTATAATTAATTAAGCTTTTCCATCTAAAGATTATCGAAACAGCAGCTCTACACTAACACACTGATTTGGTGTGGGCATGTGTGTGTGTGTTTGTGTGTGTGTGTGTTTGTGTGTGTGTGTGTGTTTGTGTGTGTGTGTTTGGTTTTTTTGTGTGTGTGTGTGTGTATGTGTGTGTTTGTGTGTGTGTGTGTTTGTGTGTCTCTGTTTGTGTGTGTATGTGTGTGTGTTTGTGTGTGTGTGTGTGTCTGTGTGTGTTTGTGTGTGTATGTGTGTGTGTTTGTGTGTGTATGTGTCTGTATGTGTTTGTGTGTGTGTGTGTGTGTGTGTTTGTGTGTGTGTGTGTGTTTGTGTGTGTGTGTCTGTGTTTGTGTATTTGTGTGTGTGTGTGTGTCTGTGTTTGTGTGTGTATGTGTGTGTGTGTTTGTGTGTATGTGTGTGTGTGTGTGTGTGTGTGTGTGTTTGTGTGTGTGTGTGTTTGTGTGTGTGTGTGTTTGTGTGTGTGTGTTTGTGTGTGTGTGTGTGTTTGTGTGTGTGTGTGTTTGTGTGTGTTTGTGTGTAATTATTTACACTTTCTTACCTGTAAATCTGCAGGAGAAGAAGAAAAAACAGACATTATATGATTAATTGACAGAATTATATAAGTTATATTTACAACAGGAATTTAATTTAGACTGAAAAATAGAAAACAACATCAAAGCACAGAATATAACATTACAGCACAGAAGCAGAATAGAATAGAATAGAATGGAGTACAGTACGACACAGCACAACAGAACAAATCAGATTATATTAGAGAATAATAGAGTATAACAGAATAGAACATAACAATAAAACAAAACAGGACAGAATAGAAACTAACAAAATATAATAGAAATTAATAGAATAGAATAGAGAATAATTGGAAAATATTTATAATTTATAAGAATAGAATTGAATATAATAGAATAGAACATTCTAGAGTAGAACATAAAAAAATACAACAGAAGAGAATACAATGAAATAAAATAGACTAGACTACACTAGAATAGAAATGAATAGAATAGAACAGCACACAATAGAGTATAATAGACTATGACAACAGAAATGAACAGAATAGAAAGGAATACAGTACAAAGGAAATCCAATAGACTAGAATAGTTTCTTACTCTGACAGCCTTTGTCGTTGTGTGAGGATGAAAACTCTGCAGACTGGAGCTGCAGCAGAAAAGATCAGATGAATTAATTAAAGTGAAATAAAACGAAGGTTTAAATGATGCTGTTGTGTTCGTGTCCACTCACCCTGGTCAGACCGCTGCGGCTGTAGTTCGGGAACGAAGGAGATTTGGGTCCTGTGTAAACAACAACAAAACAAACAACTATACTAAACAGCCATACTATACATTTTAGCATCTACTATAAATTATTCAGTATAATTTATAAATAGTTTGTACTATGATTGTTTGTATAATTTGTTTTATCGTGTTGTCACTAGGGGTCACTGTTAGTCCATCACTGCAGCAGCTGGGATGGTATTTATTTCTATTTGTGTTTGTATAAAGAACTAAACCCAAAATCTCTGTACAGAATTACACAGACAGCCAGATTCATCTATTTCAGCTTAATATAATATAATATAATATAATATAATATAATATAATATAATATAATATAATATAATATAATATGCAGTAACAGACAGACAGTGTTAATTCCAGTGCAGTACAGCAGTGGTCCACTGGGGGCGAATCAGAATATTTATATCTAGCCTGTAGCTGTTATTACTAAATGAACTATAGAGTTATATAAATATATTAGAATGATTCCAGGCTTTACTGCACGCGCTCGCTCACCCAGGTGTCCGTATGTCCGGTCAGGGAGAGAACGGGTTTTCCTCCGGACCGGAACCGCACTCTCCATCTCCTCCTTCAGTATCAGCTTCCCCAGATTTGACTGAATCTGAGAGAGAGAGAGAGAGAGAGAGAGAGAGAGAGAGAGAGAGAGAGAGAGAGAGAGAGAGAGAGAGAGAGAGAATAAAGAGAGATTAGAAAGAGAGAGAATGAAGAGAAAGAGAGAGATACAGAGGTAGAGAGAGGGGGATAAAGAGAAAGAGAGGTGGGGAGGTAGAGGTAAAAAGAGAGAA
>CM038710.1:2829740-2874740 GCA_021613375.1 Megaleporinus macrocephalus
ACACCTAATCAGATTCAGATGATCAATCCCATAATATTCTCTCCTACCTTGTTTATATATGGGGGGCTTTTTGTATATGTTGGTGCCATTATCTGTAAAGAAGAAGGCTTTCATGAAATTACGCAATCATGTGTTTGTGTTTGTACATATTCTTTATGGCCAAAAGTAAGTGGACACCCTGAAGCGCATAGCATATATAAGTCTTCCACTTCTGGAAGCAACATCAGCACAAGAACTGATGCATCAGGAGCTTCATAAGCAGCTGCACACAAGCCTAACATCACTATGTGCAATGGCTGAAGGGGTAAAGCTCCACCACTGGACTCTGGAGTGGTGTAAAGCTCCACCACTGGACTCTGGAGTGGAGTAAAGCTTCACCACTGGACTCTGGAGTGGTGTAAAGCTCCACCACTGGACTCTGGAGTGGTGTAAAGCTCCACCACTGGACTCTGGAGTGGTGTAAAGCTCCACCACTGGACTCTGGAGTGGACGGATTGAACTGGATGGCTTGTTAGCCAGACCTTCTCGTCCATGACCTTTTGACTAAATGGACACAAATTCCAAAAGACACACTCTGGAATCTGGTGCAAAGTCTTCCAGAAGAGTGAGGTAAGAGGGCAAATCCATATGAATGACCACGCTTTTGGAAGAGGATGTCAAACAAACTTAAATAGGAATGATGGTCAGGTGTCCACAAACTTTTGGCCATGTAGTGTATATGAGAAGTGTGTCCGTGTGCGGTACCTGGTCTGTGGAAATGCTGCTGCTGCGGCTGAGATTTGCACACACTGCTGCTCCTGCACAGCGGCAGCGTGGAGGGGGAGGAGCTTCCAGAGGATTTCTGCTCCAGCCAGTCTCTGTCCTTCAGCACAGCGTTCTACACACATACACAGTTTAGTAGTTCATCATACAGCTTCATGTCCAGCAGCTTCCAGCACAGTCCTCACTGACCTCCAGACACTCACATCGCTGTCTTCTCCATCTTTATAATAGCTTTTTATTTTTCCTTCCGAGTGTCAGGTTCTACACAAGAAGAATCCAGCTTCACCCTACACACAGACCCCTGCAGTAATCGTTATGCCCATATTACTCCACTCAGTTCCTGTACAGAGAAGTTAGGCTCGACCTGGAGTTTCTAATACGGAGGTCTATTAGGACTCGTCACTAGAACAGAAGCTCATCTGTCCAGAGTTTCAGTATATAAAGAGTTCACTAGTTCAGAATCACAGATGATAACAGGCCTAACGTTACTTTCACAGGACAGAGCCAATTTCCTCTGCTGTAGTACTGCAATACTGGAATACTAGAATACTACAATATTATACTGGTATACTATACTACTGGAATACAGGAATATTGTAATACAAGAATACCGTAATACCATAATACTGGCAAACTGTAATACTGGAATATTAGAATACTGGAATACTGGAATACTGGCATACTGGAATACTGGAATACTAGAATACTAAAATTCTATAATATTGTAATACTGGAACACTAGAATACTGGAATACTGGAATATTAGAATACTGGAATGTTGTTATACTGGTATACTATACTACTGGAATACAAGAATACTGTAATACCATAATACTGGCAAACTGTAACACTGGAATATTAGAATACTAAAATACTAGAATACTAGAATACTGGATTACTAGAATACTGCAATACTACAACACTGTAAGACTGTAACACTTGAATACTGGAATACTACAATACTGAAATACTGAAACAGTAGAATACTGGCATACTGGAATACTAGAATACTAAAATTCTACAATATTGTAATACTAAAATACTGTAATGCTGGATTACTAGAATACTGGAATACTAGAATATTCTAACACTGGAATATCAGAATACTGTAATACTGTAGTACTGTAGCACTGGAATACTATAAAAACTGCAATACTGGAATACAGGAACACTAAAATATTGGAATACTACAATACTGTAATACGGTAGTACTTGAATACTGGAAAACTAAAATACTGTAATACTTGAATACTGGAAAACTAAAATACTGTAATACTAGAATACTACAGTACTGGAACACTGTAGAATTGTAACACTGGAATACTCTAATACTATAATACTGTAAGACTATAACATTGTAACACTAGAATACTAGAATACTGCAATACTGGAATACTAGAATACAGTAATACGAGAATACTGGAATACTAGAATACAAGAATACTGCAATACTGGAATACTAGAATACAGTAATACTAGAATACTGGAATACTAAAATACTAGAATACAGTAATACTAGAATACTGGAATACTAAAATACTGGAATACTGCAATACTGGAATACTTGAATACAGTAATACTAGAATACTGCAATACTGGAATACTGCAATACTGGAATACTTGAATACAGTAATACTAGAATACTGCAATACTGGAATACTGTAGAATTGTAACACTGGAATACTCTAATACTATAATACTGTAAGACTATAATATTGTAATACTAGAATACTGGAATACTAGAATACTAGAATACTGCAATACTAGAATACTGGAATACTGAAATACTGTGTACAACCTGTATGTGTTTATACCGAGTGCAGATCTTTAAGATTTGTTAATAATATACGTGTCTATTAGAGCTTTACATCACGCCTGTTAAATATAACTAGAACTCACATTTATTTTCTTTCAATTAGAAAAATAACTCACTGATAGACACAGCATTAGTCCAGAGTCACTACATAAACATACACTAGTAATAAAACAATTAGTATAAAACACAAATATATACATAATATACTATATACACATAGTATATACATATAATATAAGTATAGTATATACATACTACTTACTAACTACATTACCTCACAGCTTCAGCACTGAAAGTAAAGAAAAACACTTACAGAGAACAAACTGCTCCACACAGATCTTACCTCAGGAGATGGAGGAGGAGAGAGAGAGCGCGGAGAGAGGGACCTCTGAGAGAGAGACAGAGAGAGAGAGAGAGAGAGAGAAAGAGGGAGAGAGAGAGAGAGAGAGACAGAGAGAGAGAGAGAGAAAGAGAGAGACAGAGAGAGAGAGAGAGCGATAGAAAGAGAGAGTGGTAAAGAGAGAGAGAAAGAGAGAGTGGCAGAATCCCTGGAGAGAGAGAGAGAGAGAGAGAGAGAGAGAGAGAGAGAGAGAGAGAGAGAGAGAGAGAGAGAGAGAGAGAGAGAGAGAGGTAAAGACAGAGAGAGAGAGAGAGAGAGAGAGACAGAGAGAGAGAGAGAGCGATAGAAAGAGAGAGTGGTAAAGAGAGAGAGAAAGAGAGAGTGGTAAAGAGAGAGAGAGAGGTAGAGAGAGAGAGAGAGAGAGAGAGAGAGAGAGAGAGAGAGAGGTAAAGAGAGAGAGAGAGTGGTAAAGAGAGAGAGAGACAGTGGTAAAGAGAGAGATAGAGAGCGGTAGAGAGAGAGAGTGGTAAAGAGAGAGAGAGAGATAGACAGTGGTAAAGAGAGAGATAGAGAGCGGTAGAGAGAGAGAGTGGTAAAGAGAGAGAGAGAGAGAGAGAGAGAGAGAGAGAGAGAGAGAGAGTGGTAGAGAGAGAGAGAGTGGTAAAGAGAGAGAGAGAGAGAGAGAGAGAGAGAGAGAGAGAGAGAGAGAGAGAGAGAGAGTGGTAAAGAGAGAGAGAGAGAGAGAGAGAGAGAGAGAGAGAGATAGACAGTGGTAAAGAGAGAGATAAAGAGAGAGAGAGAGAGATAGACAGTGGTAAAGAGAGAGAGAGAGATAAAGAGAGAGAGAGATAGACAGTGGTAAAGAGAGAGATAAAGAGAGAGATAAAGAGAGAGAGAGAGATAGACAGTGGTAAAGAGAGAGATAAAGAGAGAGAGAGAGAGATAGACAGTGGTAAAGAGAGAGAGAGAGATAAAGAGAGAGAGAGAGAGATAGACAGTGGTAAAGAGAGAGATAAAGAGAGAGATAAAGAGAGAGAGAGAGATAGACAGTGGTAAAGAGAGAGATAAAGAGAGAGAGAGAGAGATAGACAGTGGTAAAGAGAGAGAGAGAGATAAAGAGAGAGAGAGAGAGATAGACAGTGGTAAAGAGAGAGATAAAGAGAGAGAGAGAGAGAGATAGACAGTGGTAAAGAGAGAGATAAAGAGAGAGAGAGAGATAGACAGTGGTAAAGAGAGAGATAAACAGAGAGATAAAGAGAGAGAGAGAGAGAGAGAGAGAGAGAGAGAGATAGACAGTGGTCAGCTGTTGTGCTGTTGGCAGGTCAGTGAGAAGTCCAGACGTTTCTACAGACGGTGTTCAGACTCACTGAGGCGTAAAGGTTTCATTACAGCTAAACAGAGGAGGAGATGAGTCGGTGATGACCGGCCTCATTGTCTGACCGTCTGCTGGACACAAAGTGAGACATCAAACTGAGCGAGCAGCCAGCTCTGCTCCACCACCCCAGCAGAGCAGCTCGTACGTGTGAACCAGACAAACTAACAAACCATGATTCTCTCCAACCTGATACAGTAAACACAGCGAGCTGCCAGGACCACGCCCCCTGTACTCACTGGCCAGTTTATCAGAAACACCCACCACATACAGTACAGCGCAAAGAGTCCACCTTCACCTCCACCTCCACCTTCACCTCCACCTTCACCTCCACCTTTACCTCCAGCACAAACTCAGCATCCGAAAGACACCATCCAAATAATACCCAACACATCCAGGGATGTTGAGGTTCTGGTCAGTCCATTCAGTGGTGTTGAGATGTATACTCTGGGGTGGTCAGTCCATTGGATGATGTTGAGGTTCTAGACTCTGGGGTGGTCAGTCCATTGTGTGATGTTGAAGTTCTAGACTCTGGGGTGGTCAGTCCATGTAGTGATGTTTAGGTCTGGACTCTGGGGTGGTGTTTCTGCAGCTTTTACAGTACTGTATATGGTAGGTGTTTCAAAAATGGAAATAAAGACTACGTGTGTGTGTGTGTGTGTGTGTGTGTGTGTGTGTGTGTGTGTGTGTGTGTGTTACCTCTGAGCGTTCCAGTGTTGTGTAATTGAAGTGTGGTTCGTACATCATCAGGTCCGGCCGCTCTATGTCCAGAATGGCCTTATCTTTAGGGATGGCAGCCAAGTCTTTATAGCCGATCACCTGATTGTCCATTTTGGCCTGAAGAGATAGAACAGAGAACATCATCATTTACACACAACCACAACAACAACCAGCAACCAGAACATTTACACACAACCACAACACCAACCAGCAACCAGAACATTTACACACAACCACAACACCAACCATCAACCAGAACATTTACACACAACCACAACACCAACCAGCAACCAGAACATTTACACACAACCACAACACCAACCAGCAACCAGAACATTTACACACAACCACAACACCAACCAGCAACCAGAACATTTACACACAACCACAACACCAACCATCAACCAGAACATTTACGCACAACCACAACACCAACCAGCAACCAGAACATTTACACACAACCACAACACCAACCATCAACCAGAACATTTACACACAACCACAACACCAACCAGCAACCAGAACATTTACACACAACCACAACACCAACCAGCAACCAGAACATTTACACACAACCACAACACCAACCAGCAACCAGAACATTTACACACAACCACAACACCAACCAGCAACCAGAACATTTACACACAACCACAACACCAACCAGCAACCAGAACATTTACACACAACCACAACACCAACCAGCAACCAGAACATTTACACACAACCACAACACCAACCAGCAACCAGAACATTTACACACAACCACAACACCAACCAGCAACCAGAACATTTACACACAACCACAACACCAACCAGCAACCAGAACATTTACACACAACCACAACACCAACCATCAACCAGAACATTTACACACAACCACAACACCAACCAGCAACCAGAACATTTACACACAACCACAACACCAACCAGCAACAAGAACATTTACACACAACCACAACACCAACCAGCAACCAGAACATTTACACACAACCACAACACCAACCAGCAACCAGAACATTTACACACAACCACAACACCAACCAGCAACCAGAACATTTACACACAACCACAACACCAACCAGCAACCAGAACATTTACACACAACCACAACACCAACCAGCAACCAGAACATTTACACACAACCACAACAACCAGCAACCAGAACATTTACACACAACCACAACAACCAGAACATTTACACACAACCACAACACCAACCATTAACCAGAAAATTTACACACAACCACAACACCAACCAGAACATTTACACACAACCACAAAACCAACCAGCAACCAGAACATTTACACACAACCACAAAACCAACCAGCAACCAGAACATTTACACACAACCACAACACCAACCAGCAACCAGAACATTTACACACAACCACAACACCAACCAGCATCCAGAACATTTACACACAACCACAACAACAACCAGCAACCAGAACATTTACACACAACCACAACACCAACCAGCAACCAGAACATTTACACACAACCACAACACCAACCAGCAACCAGAACATTTACACACAACCACAACAACAACCAGCAACCAGAACATTTACACACAACCACAACACCAACCAGCAACCAGAACATTTACACACAACCACAACAACAACCAGCAACCAGAACATTTACACACAACCACAACAACAACCAGCAACCAGAACATTTACACACAACCACAACACCAACCAGCAACCAGAACAGTTACACACAACACAACACCAACCAGCAACCAGAACATTACACACAACCACAACACCAACCAGCAACCAGAACATTTACACACAACCACAACACAACCAGAACATTTACACACAACCACAAAACCAACCAGCAACCAGAACATTTACACACAACCACAAAACCAACCAGCAACCAGAACATTTACACACAACCACAACACCAACCAGCAACCAGAACATTTACACACAACCACAACACCAACCAGCAACCAGAACATTTACACACAACCACAACACCAACCAGCAACCAGAACATTTACACACAACCCAACAACAAACCAGCAACCAGAACATTTACACACAACCACAACACCAACCAGCAACCAGAACATTTACACACAACCACAACACCAACCAGCAACCAGAACAATTACACACAACCACAACAACAACCAGCAACCAGAACAATTACACACAACCACAACACCAACCAGCAACCAGAACATTTACACACAACCACAACACCAACCAGCAACCAGAACATTTACACACAACCACAACACCAACCAGCAACCAGAACATTTACACACAACCACACCAACCAGCAACCAGAACATTTACACACAACCACAACACCAACCAGCAACCAGAACATTTACACACAACCACAACACCAACCAGCAACCAGAACATTTACACACAACCACAACACAAACCAGAAACATTTACACACAACCACAACACCAACCAGCAACCAGAACATTTACACACAACCACAACACCAACCAGCAACCAGAACATTTACACACAACCACAACAACCAGCAACCAGAACATTTACACACAACCACAACACCAACCAGCAACCAGAACATTTACACACAACCACAACACCAACCAGCAACCAGAACATTTACACACAACCACAACACCAACCAGAACATTTACACACAACCACAACACAAACCAGAACATTTACACACAACCACAACACCAAGCAGCAACCAGAACATTTACACACAACCACAACACCAACCAGCAACCAGAACATTTACACACAACCACAACACCAACCAGCAACCAGAACATTTACACACAACCACAACACCAACCAGCAACCAGAACATTTACACACAACCACAACAACCAGCAACCAGAACATTTACACACAACCACAACAACCAGCAACCAGAACATTTACACACAACCACAAAACCAACCAGCAACCAGAACATTTACACACAACCACAACACCAACCAGCAACCAGAACATTTACACACAACCACAACACCAACCAGAACATTTACACACAACCACAAAACCAACCAGCAACCAGAACATTTACACACAACCACAACACCAACCAGCAACCAGAACATTTACACACAACCACAACACCAACCAGAACATTTACACACAACCACAACACCAACCAGCAACCAGAACATTTACACACAACCACAACACCAACCAGCAACCAGAACATTTACACACAACCACAACACCAACCAGCAACCAGAACATTTACACACAACCACAACAACAACCAGCAACCAGAACATTTACACACAACCACAACACCAACCAGAACATTTACACACAACCACAACACCAACCAGCAACCAGAACATTTACACACAACCACAACAACCAGCAACCAGAACATTTACACACAACCACAACAACCAGCAACCAGGACGGTGGTGGAGAAATCCAGAGTTCCAGGCTGTGAAGGGAACGTCGCCACTTTTCATTCCTTCCCAACAAACAACCCAACTGTCAGAGCTACATGTTGATCTTTAAACCAGCCTGAAGATCCTCTTCTCCACATTCTTCATCTAATGTTCCACCTTAAACACTGCAGCTCCTACAGACGCCAGAATGGAACCACAGCAGCGTTTAAGGTGGAACGGAGAATTCCCAAAACCAGCTGCTGAACTTCCAACATCTTTAACAGAATCCTGAACAACTTTAACTCTGCAGTCTGTACGTTTCACTCCGGACAGTTTCTCCAACACTCGGACACCATGGAGCAGCTTCAGCTCAGCGTTCAACACTGAAGAGACTGAAGAGACGAGCAGCTCCACCTTTATTAGCACCACAACCTCAACAGTGACTGGAAGTAGCAGCCATGCTGTGTGAGTGGATCACTGTGTGCTGGTTGAATCCAGCCAATCAGAGCAGAGCTAGGCACATTATTACTGAATACATACGTTCTATGGCAGCTTTAACTTACTTGCACATTTACACATACATGGGCTTTGAGTTTGACTGTGCTGTCCCACTCACCACTATAGTGACCGCTGGTGATCCTGGCATGGCTCCTCCCCTCAAAGAACACACGCTGCCTGGGGAGGTCCGGGCCGGCTGCTGCTCGGACACACACAGAGAGACACATACTACAATCAGAAAGTCTGTCTATGTATATGTAATGTATGTAGTCTGTATATATGAAGTGTATAATATTCATATATATTTAACTGTATATTTGAAGTATATTGACCTATTGACTGCATATATGTTATATATGACATATACACCCGCTGTCTGTAAATACCATATATGTAATATGTACAATCATTGCCGCATATATTATATATGTGATGTATTCATTATTCATTATATATATATATATAATGAATAATGTTCTTTTTTTTGTAAGTCAGTGGAACCAGATTTTTTCCTATTTTGGAGCATTTCTGTTAGTCCATTCATGTGTGTATAGCATTTATAACACATACAGTCAATAAGTATATAAATCAAATGTCATATATACAGTCAAAGAGTCTATATATCAAATATGTATACAATGGGTGAATATATCATAGATTATATACAGTTAATGAGTGCATATATCATACATCATATATATATATCACTCTTTGACTGTATATATCACATATATACAATGCGTGTATATATCATATATATCATACACAGTCAATAAGTGTATATATTATACCTCATACATACAGTCAAAGAGTATATATATTACACATATTATATATATAATTTGGTGTTTATATCATATATATCATATACAGTCCATGAGTGTATATATCATATGTCATATATAGGCTGAGTACATATATAGTGTGTATATCACATATATAATAGGAGTATATATCATATATATGATATGCTGTCAATGAGTGCATATATCATATGTCATATATACAGTGAATGAGTGTATATATCACACATATTATATATACAATGAGTGTATATATCATATACATCATATACAGTCAAAGAGTATATATAATCATATATTTATATAATAGGTGTATATATCATATAAATGATATGCAGTCAATGAGTGTATATATCATACGTCATATATACAGTGAATGAGTGTATATATCACACATATTATATATACAATGAGTGTATATATTATACGTCATATATACAGTGAATTAGTGTATATATCACATATATATATATACAATGGGTGTATAAATTATACATCATATATGCAGTGAATTAGTGTATACATCACACATATATATACAATGAGTGTATATATCACATATATATATATACAATGAGTGTATATATCATATACATCATAGACAGTCAGAGTGTATGTATCACATATTTATATAATATGTGTATATATCGTATATATGATATGCAGTTAATGAGTGTATATATCATACGTCATATATACAGTGAATGAGTGTATATATCACATATGTTATATACACAATGAGTGTATATATCATATACAGGCAAAGAGTGTATATATCACATATTTATGCAATAGGTGTATATATCATATGTATGATATGCAGTCAATGAATGTATATATGATAGGTCATATATACAGTGAATGAGTGTATATATCACATATATTATATACACAATGAGTGTATATATCATATACATCATATATAGACAAAGAGTGTATATATATCACATATTTATATAATAGGTGTATATATCATATATATGATATGCAGTTAATGAATGTATATATCATACGTCATATATACAGTAAATTTTATATATCAGACATATTATATATACAATGAGTGTAGTTAGTGACAGTTAGTGGGTGTATATATTTAGAATATTTGAGCTATATTCAGTAATAAACGTTATATTTATTATTAAATCGGAGCTCCGTGTGCTAGATCTTCGTGAACAGGAGGTCATTACCTTGTGCATCATCATTTGGGATAACGGAATGAGGTTTCCCGGGATGACGTCCACTAAACGAACGAGAGAAAGAGAGATAAACGATCCATCTGTGAGAGGAGAACTTACACAAACACAGCAGATCACTGGAGATAGCAACATTAGCGGCTACGCCGGATGAGTGCAGCCCACACTGACTTCTAGTTGCTATAACAACGTCCGTCTGTAGGTGTAGCCACTTTTATTCATTTGTTTGTTTGTTTGTCTATTTATTTATTTATTTATTTGGACTGAAAACCAGTGAGTGAACGAGCCATAATGGCGCTGCGGGCTTTTCTAGCTTTTGTAGCTTATAGCGCTTCACAAAAGCTTCGACTGGAAAGATCTGGGAGCTTTTGTACTCTTTTAAAGCCCTCCTCGTTCTCCAGAGCCGTAGAGAAGCCCCCCAAAGCAGGGGGCTTTTAACACTCAGCGGAGTGTGAACATTGCTGTAAGATCGAGATCAGATAGGGGAGCGTGCTAGGGTTAGCGTGCTAATCCTCGCCATATGCTCCAGATGTTTTACTCACTGTAAGCTACGCTGGGCACAAACACAAAATCACGGACCCCCGGCCCATCCCCCCCGCACCACTGTAGCCCCCCTAAGCTGGAACCAGAATGCATGAGGGTAAAACAGGTCAGTGTAATGCATAACTGGATGTCTGCGCTAGCGTGTGTTAGCATCTGAGGTGTTTTGGAGGCTGTTATCGGTTTGAGGCCTAAAGGTCACATGTTTAAAGCACTCAATCAATCAACCGTTACTATGACCGCACGCAGCAAACACACAACATTTTGGTGGTGTAGTGGTTAGTACGGTGGTGTAGTGGTTAGTATGGGGGTATAGTGGTTAGTACGGTGGTGTAGTGGTTAGTATGGGGGTATAGTGGTTAGTACGGTGGTGTAGTGGTTATTATGGCGGTGTAGTGGTCAACACGGAGGTGTAGTGGTCAGTACAGTGGTGTAGTGGTTAGTACATGGTTTAGTAGTTAGTATGGTGATGTAGTGGTTAGTACATGGTTTAGTAGTTAGTATGGTGGTGTAGTGGTTAGTATGGTGGTGTAGTAGTTAGTATGGTGGTGTAGTGGTTAGTATGGTGGTGTAGTAGTTAGTACAGTGGTGTAGTGGTTAGTATGGTGGTGTAGTGGTTAGTACGGTGGTGTAGTGGTCAGTATGGTGGTGTAGTGGTTAGTACGGTGGTGTAGTGGTTAGTATGGTGGTGTAGTGGTTAGTACTGTGGTGTAGTGGTTAGTATGGTGGTGTAGTGGTTAGTATGGTGGTGTAGTGGTTAGTATGGTGATGTAGTGGTTAGTATGGTGGTGTAGTGGTCAGTATGGTGGTGTAGTGGTTAGTATGATGGTGTAGTGGTCAGCACTGTCTCCTCACAGTAAGATGATCTGGGTTTGATTCCCGGTCCGGGTGGTTCTGTGTGGAGTGTGTATGTTCTCTCCGTGTTTGAGTGGGTTCCTCCGGGTTCTCCGGTTTCCTCCCACAATCCAAACACATGCATGATTGGATCCTCACTCTAAACTGACCGTAGGTGTGAGTGTGTGTTGGCCATGCAATGGACTGGTGATCTGTTCATGGTGTAACCCGCCTTTGCCCAATGACGCTGGGATTGGCTCCAGTCTCCCCCTGTGACTCCGACTAGCGGGATAAAGCGGTAGCTAATGGATGGATGGATGGATGGATGGGTGGAACATTACCCAACCATCTGCAACACAATAGAAACTGTCTAGCAATCACCTGGGACACGACGGCAGCCTCCTAGCCAAACCTACATTTTCAAGCACCCTATCAATGACTTTCTGATACACAATAGGCACCACAGCACCAACCTAGCAACTACCTGGAACACTGTATCAACTCCAGAGCAAAGGTTTAGTGACCTCCTCTGCAGGAGTGAGGAGCTGCTCAAGCTTTGTAGTCACTCTATATTTATTTCAATTAACTTTTCTAGATTGTATTGGTCGGTTTTGTTTACGGGGGCTCTGAGGACCCCACACGGCAACACTGCAAAGTCCTCTCAGATTTTAAGACAGCAATCAAAAATCACTAACGTGAAAGAGAGAGACACAGAGAGAGAGAAAGAGAGAGAGAGAGAGAGAGAGAGGTACCCTATGGATAAAGGAACAATGCAGAAGAAATGGAGCGAAAAGAAGGAGGATAGAGCGCTGGGGGGATGGAGGGAGGGATGGAGGGATGCCCATCACTCAGAGGGAGTATGAAGACAGATAAGGCTTAAAGGAGGAACGGGATAAGATCAGGGAAATGAGGATTAGAGCGGAGATTAGGAAGGACAGTCGGGTAATAAGCACTTTCTTTTTCAAACACAGTTATTTTCTATTATCTGCTGCTATTTGCGGCCCAGATGACAGAGTGTCTCATAACTCCCCTCCGGCCGTGCGCCAGTTAGACTCCGGGGTAAAGCTTTGCAGCTGAGGGTTCAGGGATCTTCTGCAATTCCATGTTCCCACGAAACGCAGCAGACATACTGACATAAAAATAAATATAACATGTGGTCTGTGCAAAACCTATGGAACACTTTACACGCTATGCTTAATTCTTTCCATGTTGAACTTTGTATGTTAAATATGCCAGAGAACTTGGTGATCATATTAGAACTTGATGGCCATGCATTATGATCACTTCATGGTTTTTTGATTTTTGTTTTTGTTTTTTTTTTGGGGGGGGGGGGGGGGGGGGGGGGGGGTGTTCAAGGTGAAACAGCCTGGTAGATAACAACGTCGTCGCTAAATCTTTGCAGTTCAGGGATCTTTTGCAACTCCTTTGGTAAATTTGCCCAAATCTGTATATACAATCTGCATTGAAAATCAACAGCTTACACTTGTATGCATGTTTACTGAATTCAACATATTGGGATAAAAAAATAATCATATTATGCAGTCTGGAGCATTTTATGTGCTAAATTTGATCTTTTCTATGTTTCTTGACTAAAATTTAACCCAGAATTTACACATTTAAGCATTTTCACTATAGAAAATGTATATAAACTGCTGGCTAATGCTAACTGGACTAACAAAAAATCACTGGGGACCAGTGGAAGAACTTGAACTTGATGACCAGGCAAGCATGCACTATGATCATTTCATTGTGTTCCATGGTTAAACAGCCTGGTAGATAACATCTTCATCCTACAGGCCAACAGAAGGTTTGAAACCCTGTAAATGTGGGAAAACATCTTCAGACGTTCAAAACACAACAGAGCAAACTACATCCAGCTAACCAGCTAACACTCGCAAATGTCCTACTAAACTAATTAACATGGCGAACATTAGCGATAGCTAAAGTAGCTGCCTGCAAACTAACAGCTAGATTGTCCTGTAGCGCTAACGAGGCCTAGAAAGTCTATCAGAAGCTAAACAACTCCCTCAGTAAGCTACTTTTTTTAGTTCATGGCTTTTTGTGTCTCAGTTAAACAGCTTGGTGGATAAAAACACCGTCCTACAGGCAGAAGAAAGGTTTAAATGGTTTCCAGGTAGGAGAAATTTTTAGACTATCAAAGCACAACTGAGAAAACAACCTCCGGTCGATTATCTAGCTAACCAGCTAACACTGAGACATTTCCTTCTAAACTAACTAACATAGTTACATAACATTAGTGATACATGGTCAGTTAGCTAAAGTAGCTGCCCACAAACTATAAAAGTCAGATTGTGCTGTAGCTCTAGCGAGGCCTACTCAGTCGATCTGAAGCTAACACACGCTCAGAGAGCCAGTAATGCTAATGTTAGCGAGCTAGTTTGCTCACTGGGTGAATAGCTTTTTGTTTTTTCAGTTTGTTAATGTTACTAAAGACAAGAGAAGAGAGAAGAGGCCAGCAAACACACAACGATGTTACAATAGTTGTCACAAAAGGTGGTTCTTTTTATGCTGTCTGAACAACGTTGTCACAATGTCACTACTAGATAACACTGTCATGCTGTACTATGGCTACCTGTATTATGAGTTTCACACAGATATGATAGAACGTATGAAGGATTCTAGGAGGTTGTGACAACGTACTGACAACCCTGCTGCTGCGTTGCCACTACATTGTCAGATAACGTTGCCATAACTTTCTGGGGAATTACATATCAAAATTGTGGGCACTGAAAACAACAGGTTGTCACAATGTTGTCACAACGTAACTGTGTTTAGGAGGTTTATCTCACCTCAGTCAACGAGGAGGTTCATGTCAGTGATGAAGAGGCTCGACTGAAAGACCTAAAACCCAAACAGAGAGAAGTTCAGAGAGTTAATTGAGGTTCCAAGTGTTCCTTCAGATCCCTAATTCAGTACAAACCACTCCATTTACATTAAATCAGACGCACAAGTACAAACATCTTCCACAAAGAAACAACAAACCTGAATTGTGGGAGAACATGCAAGTTTGGTGGGAGATCGGACTGAATTGTGGGAGAACATGCAAGTTTGGTGGGAGATCGGACTGAATTGTGGGAGAACATGCAAGTTTGGTGGGAGATCGGACTGAATTGTGGGAGAACATGCAAGTCTGTTGGGAGATCTGACTGAATTGTGGGAGAACATGCAAGTTTGGTGGGAGATCTTACTGAATTGTGGGAGAACATGGACGTTTGGTGGGATATCTGTCTGAATTGTGGGAGAACATGGACGTTTGGTGGGATATCTGTCTGAATTGTGGGAGAACATGGAAGTTTGGTGGGAGGTCAGACAGAACTGCATGAGAACATACAAGTTTAGTGGTAGATCGGACTGAACTGTGGGAGAAAATGAATGTTTTGTGGGAGATCAGACTGTTTAAAACATGTCTACATACTCAGAAAAGCTTACGTTTGGGTTTCTGTGATATTCCATGGTATTGGCCCCCAACTGTGGGGGTCTCTGTCCTCCTACACTGATGAAAGCGTGCTGAGTGAGATGTGATCTAGTAGGATGTGCAGAGAGAGCTCGGATGTGTTTATTGATCGGCGCTGTGATCCCTATCGGCTCCTTGAATTATTAATGTGTGTGTGACCCCTGACCCTGTGTTCGGTTGTCTCCTGAGACCTGCTGTCTCCACTGTTGAGTAAGACTCTGATATGAGACTGCAGGACTGAGAGATGTTGTAATCACAGACCTCAGAAGACGTTTCACCATTTCGTAGCACTAGTGTGAGACTGACTGGAGCTGCAATAGCTAAAAAATAAATAACCAAACACTTTAAACTCTATCCTCTATCCTCTATCCTCTATCCTCTATACTCTATCCTCTATCCTCTATACTCTATCCTCTATACTCTATACTCTATACTCTATACTCTATCCTCTATCCTCTATACTCTATCCTCTATCCTCTATACTCTATCCTCTATCCTCTATCCTCTATCCTCTATCCTCTATACTCTATCCTCTATACTCTATACTCTATACTCTATCCTCTATACTCTATACTCTATCCTCTATCCTCTATACTCTATACTCTATACTCTATACTCTATACTCTATCCTCTATACTCTATCCTCTATACTCTATCCTCTATACTCTATCCTCTATCCTCTATCCTCTATACTCTATCCTCTATACTCTATCCTCTATACTCTATCCTCTATCCTCTATACTCTATACTCTATCCTCTATCCTCTATCCTCTATACTCTATCCTCTATACTCTATCCTCTATACTCTATCCTCTATCCTCTATCCTCTATTCTCTATACTCTATCCTCTATCCTCTATACTCTATACTCTATCCTCTATCCTCTATCCTCTATCCTCTATCCTCTATACTCTATACTCTATCCTCTATCCTCTATACTCTATACTCTATACTCTATACTCTATACTCTATCCTCTATACTCTATCCTCTATACTCTATCCTCTATACTCTATACTCTATCCTCTATCCTCTATCCTCTATCCTCTATACTCTATCCTCTATCCTCTATACTCTATCCTCTATACTCTATCCTCTATACTCTATCCTCTATCCTCTATACTCTATCCTCTATACTCTATCCTCTATCCTCTATCCTCTATCCTCTATCCTCTATTCTCTATACTCTATCCTCTATCCTCTATACTCTATACTCTATCCTCTATCCTCTATCCTCTATCCTCTATCCTCTATCTTCTATCCTCTATCCTCTATACTCTATTCTCTATCCTCTATCCTCTATACTCTATCCTCTATACTCTATCCTCTATCCTCTATACTCTATCCTCTATCCTCTATACTCTATCCTCTATCCTCTATACTCTATCCTCTATCCTCTTTACTCTATACTCTATACTCTATCCTCTATACTCTATCCTCTATCCTCTATACTCTATCCTCTATCCTCTATCCTCTATACTCTATCCTCTATACTCTATTCTCTATCCTCTATCCTCTATACTCTATCCTCTATACTCTATCCTCTATACTCTATCCTCTATACTCTATCCTCTATCCTCTATACTCTATCCTCTATCCTCTATCCTCTATACTCTATCCTCTATCCTCTTTACTCTATACTCTATCCTCTATACTCTATACTCTATCCTCTATCCTCTATCCTCTATCCTCTATACTCTATCCTCTATCCTCTATACTCTATCCTCTATACTCTATCCTCTATCCTCTATACTCTATCCTCTATCCTCTATACTCTATACTCTATCCTCTATCCTCTATCCTCTATACTCTATCCTCTATCCTCTATACTCTATACTCTATACTCTATCCTCTATACTCTATACTCTATCCTCTATACTCTATACTCTATCCTCTATACTCTATACTCTATACTCTATCCTCTATCCTCTATACTCTATCCTCTATCCTCTATACTCTATACTCTATCCTCTATACTCTATTCCCTATACTCTATACTCTATACTCTATTCCCTATATTCTATACTCTATCCTCTATTCTCTATACTCTATACTCTATCCTCTATCCTCTATACTCTATCCTCTATACTCTATACTCTATCCTCTATACTCTATACTCTATCCTCTATACTCTATACTCTATCCTCTATCCTCTATACTCTATCCTCTATCCTCTATCCTCTATACTCTATACTCTATACTCTATACTCTATCCTCTATACTCTATCCTCTATTCTCTATCCTCTATTCTCTATCCTCTATACTCTATCCTCTATACTCTATCCTCTATTCTCTATACTCTTTACTCTATACTCTATCCTCTATACTCTATACTCTATCCTCTATACTCTATCCTCTATACTCTATCCTCTTTACTCTATACTCTATCCTCTATTCTCTATACTCTATACTCTTTACTCTATACTCTATACTCTATACTCTATCCTCTATCCTCTATACTCTATACTCTATCCTCTATTCTCTATACTCTTTACTCTATACTCTATCCTCTATTCGCTATACTCTTTACTCTATACTCTATCCTCTATCCTCTATACTCTATCCTCTATACTCTATCCTCTATTCTCTATCCTCTATACTCTATACTCTATCCTCTATTCTCTATACTCTTTACTCTATACTCTATACTCTATACTCTATCCTCTATCCTCTATACTCTATCCTCTATCCTCTATTCTCTATACTCTATACTCTTTACTCTATACTCTATACTCTATACTCTATCCTCTATACTCTATTCTCTATTCTCTATTCTCTATACTCTTTACTCTATACTCTATACTCTATCCTCTATCCTCTATCCTCTATACTCTATTCTCTATCCTCTATCCTCTATACTCTATCCTCTATACTCTATCCTCTATACTCTATCCTCTATCCTCTATCCTCTATACTCTATCCTCTATCCTCTATCCTCTTTACTCTATACTCTATCCTCTATCCTCTATACTCTATCCTCTATACTCTATCCTCTATTCTCTATACTCTATCCTCTATTCTCTATACTCTTTACTCTATACTCTATCCTCTATACTCTATCCTCTATACTCTATCCTCTATCCTCTATTCTCTATACTCTATACTCTTTACTCTATACTCTATACTCTATACTCTATCCTCTATACTCTATTCTCTATTCTCTATTCTCTACTTCTTTACTCTATACTCTATACTCTATCTCTATCCTCTATCCTCTATACTCTATTCTCTATCCTCTATCCTCTATACTCTATCCTCTATACTCTATCCTCTATACTCTATCCTCTATCCTCTATCCTCTATACTCTATCCTCTATCCTCTATCCTCTATCCTCTTTACTCTATACTCTATCCTCTATCCTCTATACTCTATACTCTATCCTCTATACTCTATCCTCTATCCTCTATACTCTATCCTCTATCCTCTATCCTCTATACTCTATACTCTATCCTCTATACTCTATACTCTATCCTCTATCCTCTATACTCTATCCTCTATCCTCTATACTCTATACTCTATCCTCTATCCTCTATACTCTATACTCTATACTCTCTAACTCTATACTCTATCCTCTATACTCTATACTCTATCCCTCTATACTCTATACTCTATCCTCTATCCTCTATACTCTATCCTCTATCCTCTAAACTCTATACTCTATCCTCTATACTCTATTCCTATACTCTATACTCTAACTCTATCCCTATACTTCTATACTCTCTCCTCTATTCTCTATACTCTATACTCTATCCTCTATCCTCTATACTCTATCCTCTATACTCTATACTCTATACTCTATACTCTATACTCTATACTCTATCCTCTATACTCTATCCTCTATCCTCTATACTCTATCCTCTATCCTCTATACTCTATACTCTATACTCTATACTCTATACTCTATCCTCTATTCTCTATCCTCTATACTCTATCCTCTATACTCTATCCTCTATTCTCTATACTCTTTACTCTATACTCTATCCTCTATACTCTATACTCTATACTCTATCCTCTATACTCTATCCTCTATACTCTATCCTCTTTACTCTATACTCTATCCTCTATTCTCTATACTCTATACTCTTTACTCTATACTCTATACTCTATCCTCTATCCTCTATACTCTATACTCTATCCTCTATTCTCTATACTCTTTACTCTATACTCTATCCTCTATTCGCTATACTCTTTACTCTATACTCTATCCTCTATCCTCTATACTCTATCCTCTATACTCTATCCTCTATTCTCTATCCTCTATACTCTATCCTCTATTCTCTATACTCTTTACTCTATACTCTATACTCTATCCTCTATACTCTATACTCTATCCTCTATACTCTATCCTCTATTCTCTATACTCTATACTCTGTACTCTATACTCTATACTCTATACTCTATACTCTATACTCTATACTCTATACTCTATACTCTATACTCTGTACTCTATACTCTATACTCTATACTCTATACTCTATACTCTATACTCTATACTCTATACTCTATACTCTATACTCTATACTCTATACTCTATACTCTATACTCTATACTCTATTCTCTATACTCTATACTCTATACTCTATACTCTATACTCTATACTCTATACTGTATACTGTATACTCTATGCTCTGTTCTCTATACTCTATACGCTATACTGTATACTGTATAATCTATACTCTATACTGTACACTCTATACTCTATCCTCTATTCTCTATACTCTTTACTCTATACTCTATACTCTATCCTCTATTCTCTATACTCTTTACTCTATACTCTATCCTCTATCCTCTATACTCTATCCTCTATACTCTATACTCTATCCTCTATTCTCTATCCTCTATACTCTATCCTCTATTCTCTATACTCTATCCTCTATTCTCTATCCTCTATCCTCTATTCTCTATACTCTTTACTCTATATTCTATACTCTATCCTCTATACTCTATCCTCTATTCTCTATCCTCTATACTCTATTCTCTATCCTCTATACTCTATCCTCTATACTCTATCCTCTATACTCTATTCTCTATCCTCTATACTCTATCCTCTATACTCTATCCTCTATACTCTATCCTCTATACTCTATACTCTATCCTCTATACTCTATACTCTATCCTCTATTCTCTATCCTCTATACTCCATCCTCTATTCTCTATACTCTTTACTCCATACTCTATACTCTATCCTCTATACTCTATACTCTATACTCTATACTCTATCCTCTATACTCTATCCTCTATACTCTATTCTCTATCCTCTATACTCTATCCTCTATACTCTATCCTCTATACTCTATCCTCTATACTCTATACTCTATCCTCTATACTCTATACTCTATCCTCTATTCTCTATCCTCTATACTCCATCCTCTATTCTCTATACTCTTTACTCCATACTCTATACTCTATCCTCTATACTCTATACTCTATCCTCTATTCTCTATCCTCTATACACTATCCTCTATTCTCTACCCTTCCTTTAATGTTGACCAGCAAGATTACTGCTACTGATAGCTGATTGGTTATCATTACTGCTACTGAGTGCTGATTGGTTGTTACCCACAATTGTTTACATGTAATCATGTTTCCACATCATCACACAATATATATATATTTACCTTACGAATCAACTCTTAATGACCGCTTAATGATTAGATCTAATTTTTGCAATGCACTTAAAATTTTTTGAAACATCGCAATCAGACTGAATCTGAAAGCCAAGAAGATACATGACGCTGCAAATCCCTAAGTCTATACGGTCCCGCTGGTATTTAAATATGTATCCATAAGGACGTGCTGTGCTCAAAACGTTAGGTAACACATGCTGTCTTGTCACTTCTCAGGCTTGCAGCGTCCCTGAGTCTTCACTGTGAAGGAAAAGCAGCTTTTGTTCAGATCTGCTGTTCTCCACGATTATTTATAGCCGCTGCAGCTGCAGAAGAACCAAGCCGTCGCTCTGTGAGATAAGAAGCGGTTCGCTCAGAGAGCTCAAACATGCCTCCAACACAGCATGACCAGTTTCCACTTAATCAGTAATGAGTGACTGACTGATTTTCTACATAACCATCACTTACGTGAGCATCAATAATAATCTGACTGATTGTGCTCGTATGTAACCGTCATCTGATTGAGTGCTTTCTGTCTGATTTGTTTGTCTACGTAATCAATCACTGTTGTACAATCCTGGCGGTAGGCCTGTCACAGTTAGGTCTTATGAAGGCTACAGAAGCTCTGATGTCCATACCATACCAACATACCAGTACTTCACCGTACCAGCATACCAGCACTTTACCATACCAGCATACCAGTACTTCACCGTACCAGCATACCAGCACTTTACCATACCAGCATACCAGTACTTCACCGTACCAGCACTTCACCATACAAGCATACCAGCACTTCACTGTACCAGCACTTCACCATACAAGCATACCAGCACTTCACTGTACCAGCACTTCACCATACAAGCATACCAGCACTTCACTGTACCAGCACTTCACCATACAAGCATACCAGCACTTCACTGTACCAGCATACCAGCACTTCACTGTACCAGCATACCAGCACTTCACCATACCACTGTACCAGCACTTCACTGTACCAGCATACCAGCACTTCACCATACCACTGTACCAGCACTTCACTGTACCAGCATACCAGCACTTCACCATACCAGCATACCAGCACTTCACTGTACCAGCATAGCAGCACTTCACTGTACCAGCACACCAGCACTTCACTGTACCAGCATACCAGCACTTCACTGTACCAGCATACCAGCACTTCACCATAGCAGCACTTCACTGTACCAGCATACCAGCACTTCACTGTACCAGCATAGCAGCACTTCACTGTACCAGCATACCAGCACTTCACTGTACCAGCATACCAGCACTTCACTGTACCAGCATAGCAGCACTTCACTGTACCAGCATACCAGCACTTCACTGTACCAGCATACCAGCACTTCACCATAGCAGCACTTCACTGTACCAGCATACCAGCACTTCACTGTACCAGCATACCAGCACTTCACTGTACCAGCATACCAGTACTTCACTGTACCAGCATACCAGCACTTCACTTTACCAGCATACCAGTACTTCACCATACCAGCACTTCACTTTACCAGCATACCAGCACTTCACCATACCAGCACTTCACTGTACCAGAATACCAGCACTTCACCATACCAGCACTTCACTTTACCAGCATACCAGCACTTCACCATACCAGCACTTCACTGTACCAGCATACCAGCACTTCACCATACCAGCATACCAGCACTTCACTGTACCAGCATAGCAGCACTTCACTGTACCAGCATACCAGCACTTCACTGTACCAGCATACCAGCACTTCACCATAGCAGCACTTCACTGTACCAGCATACCAGCACTTCACTGTACCAGCATACCAGCACTTCACTGTACCAGCATACCAGCACTTCACTGTACCAGCATACCAGCACTTCACCATAGCAGCACTTCACTGTACCAGCATACCAGCACTTCACCATAGCAGCACTTCACTGTACCAGCATAGCAGCACTTCAGTGTACCAGCATAGCAGCACTTCACCGTATCAGCACTTCACTGTACCAGCATACCAGCACTTCACCATACCAGCATACCAGCACTTCACCATAGCAGCACTTCACCGTATCAGCACTTCACTGTACCACCATATAAATATGAATATGAGTGATGCAGTTATGAGTGTTCCTGCTTGCAGAATCAGGTTCTTCAGAGTACAGTGGATCACTGCCGGGGAATCGTGGGTCTCTTTAATCTCCTGTTATGTAACGCGCACACGCCAGAAGTTTGTATATGGAAAGTGAATCTGGTCTCCTGCGTTTTCCCACGTCACCAGGCAAAAACCGAGCCCTAAAAATATCCCACTGCATCTTACAGCATGTGCATCCGAGAAACCCTCTCACCCTCACACTCCTCACTCTCCGCACTCTCCCCTCGCTGCCTTACATAACATCCCACAGCCGTTACTATGGCGAAAGAGGCTGTCCACCTCTCACAACGATGCAAAGCTCGACCATAAGAAAACTGCAGTCTCAAAGCTCCAGCACAGGAACTCTGGAAACATCTAGTTTTAGACTCGGAAGCTCCGCCCACTCACCATAATCTGGCCAGTACTTTTGTGTACGGTCAAATCCGACAGTTTCATTACTCACCAGGTTCAGCTCTGGCGTACCTTCATGACATCTGGTTAGGACTCTGTGTAGAACATACTTGATTTGCAGTTAACTAACCAAAAATGTCTATTAATATCATTAATATCAATAATCAATAATCAATAATCAATAATAATTTGTACTGGCAAACCATTACAAAACTGTATTTACCTATTTTACATGTATGTTGATGTTAAACTGTAACCTCAGCAACCACCTGGGAAGCAATAGCAACCAAATATTTAGCATATACCTAGAACACACACAAACCACCTACCAACCACCTAAAATCCCATAGCAACCGTTTACCAACCCCTTAGCACCGACCTGAGATACAAACACCTAGCACCTAGCCTATCTGGGATACCATGGCAACCACTTAGCGACACCCTAGCAACCAATGGGTGCACCATAGCAACAGCATAAGAACACCCTAGCAACCATCAGGAACAGCATAGGGGTACCACATCATCTGCCTGGCAACACCTTAGCAACTGAAAGGGATACCATAGCAACCGCCTAACAACACCCAAGCAACCTACAGGAGCACCATAGCAACCACCTACAGTACTCTAGTACACCTAGCCTATCTGGGATACCATGGCAACCACTTAGCAACACCCTAGCAACCAATAGGTGCACCATAGCAACAGCATAAGAACACCCTAGCAACCATCAGGAACAGCATAGCAACCACCTGGGATACCACATCATCCGCCTAGCAACACCTTAGCAACTGAAAGGGATACCATAGCAACCGCCTAACAACACCCAAGCAACCACCAGGAGCACCACAGCAACCACCTACGGTACCCTAGTAACCGTACAGCAATCTTAGCTGCACAGTCGCTGCATTTTCTTCAGGAAACTCACCAAAATAACAAGCACAGAACTAAACATACAGTCAGCTGCTCTGCCCTCATCTAATCCCACCACTGCTTTTGAAGATGGACAGGGAGCCGCAGTGACCCCCCCTTTGGGTGGCCGCTGGGGGCAGAGAGCTGGTTAGCCTGTAAGCTGCTCTGAGACCCAAATGACACAGATCTGAAATGGAATTGAAGTCTGGACAAAAACTGCATTTACTAAAAGGAGCTCAACGGCCTTCGTACAAAAGCTGATCAAACAGTTCATAATATACAGCAATATTGAGTATAATACAGTAATATAGAAAACATACTGTAATACAAAGTAATATACAGTCAAATAGAGTAATATAGAAAACATACTGTAATACAAAGTAATATACAGTCAAATAGAGTAATATAGAGAAATATACTGTAATACAAAGTAATATACAGTCAAATAGAGTAATATAGAGTAATATACTGTAATACAAAGTAATATACAGTCAAATAGAGTAATATAGAGTAATATACTGTAATACAAAGTAATATACAGTCAAATAGAGTAATATAGAGTAATATACTGTAATACAAAGTAATATACAGTCAAATAGAGTAATATAGAGTAATATACTGTAATACAAAGTAATATACAGTCAAATAGAGTAATATAGTGTAATATACTGTAATACAAAGTAATATACAGTCAAATAGAGTAATATAGAAAACATACTGTAATACAAAGTAATATACAGTCAAATAGAGTAATATAGAGTAATATACTGTAATACAAAGTAATATACAGTCAAATAGAGTAATATAGAGAAATATACTGTAATACAAAGTTATATACAGTAATATATGGTAGTATTGAGTAATATAAATAATATACATTAATATACAGCACTTTGCAATTTAAGTATTTAAGAAATACTGTCAGTGCCCCTCACATGCTCAGAAAATTACATTGCGAGAAAATCTATCACAGTAACAATGACATATAATCATATCACTCACTCCTGATTTTAACTGAACTGAATCTTCAGTAATGTTCTTAGTGTGCACTGCCGGATTAGTAAGACTCTTTAAGTGCATAATTAATAATATGTAATGGATACGGCTAAAGCACACTTTCAAACCATGAGCATTCAGAATCGCCTGAATATCGACAATACAAAGAGAGATTGATGATAAGAGTCTACATTGCAGAGCCATTAGCAACATTAGCACTGCACAGCTCTCCCAGTCCCCAGTGAAACACAGATCAATACAGCAGATCAGTCACACCAGTTTAAAGAAAGCTCTGAACTCCCTCGGGTGATACCAGCACATGCCTCCTTTGGTTTGTATTTCATACTACAGTAAATATCTGAAGTAAGATGAAGTATTGACTGTATATAATATTGGGAGAAACGAACATTCTGGTTGAAAATGTTCTTTTATTGACGTTATGAATCGAGGTGTTGGCCTATCAGCACTAAGTAGCAGTAATGCTAACCAATCAGGACTCAGTAGACACAGACAGCAGCCTTCAGCTTCAGACACAGCCAGTTAACCATGTGAGAGCCAGCAGATACCACCTGTGATGCCATAGCAACTACTTAGCAACCACTTATCATCTACCTTGGACAACATAAAAAACTACGTAGCAACACCCCGGCAACCACTTGGGACATCATAGCAATTACCAAGCAACCTCTTAGCAACAACCAGTAGCAGTAACATTAATGCTAACCAATCAGCACTCAGTAGCAGTAATGCTAACCAATCAGCACTCAGCAGAAGTAATGCCGAACAACTAGCACTTAGTAGTAGAAATGCTAACCAGTCAGCATTCAGTAACTGTCATGCTTATTAATCAGCACTTAGTAGCAGTAATGCTAACCAATCAGCTCTCAGTAGTTGTAATACTACCCAATCAGCTCTCAGTAGTAGTAAAGGTAACCAATCAGCACTCAGTAGTAGTAAAGGTAACCAATCAGTTTTCAGTAACTGTAATACTAACCAGTCAGCGATCAGTAACTATAGTAAAAGCCAATCAGTTTTAAGTAACAGTCATGCTTATTAATCAGCACTCAGTAGCAGTAATGCTAACCAATCAGCTCTCAGTAACTATGATATAAAGCAATCAGCACTCAGTAACAGTAATGCTAACCAATCAGCTCTCAGTAGCAGTAATGCTAACCAATCAGCTCTCAGTAACTATGATACAAAGCAATCAGCACTCAGTAACAGTAATGCTAACCAATCAGCTCTCAGTAGCAGTAATGCTAACCAATCAGCTCTCAGTAACTATGATACAAAGCAATCAGCACTCAGTGACAGTAATGCTAGCCATTTAGCACTCAGTAGTAGTAATGTCAACCAATCAGAACTCAGCAACAGTCATGCAAACCAATCAGCACTGCTTTACCATCAAGTGCTAAAACTGAGATCAGAGTCCATAAGATCGTCATGGTTATGCACTAGATGTTTAGATTTAAGGCTCTCAAATCCAGATAGGCAGCTAGTCTGAGCCTCTCGTTGTTACTCCCCAATAAAATTTTATGTTTATCCAATCGCAGAATGTTATGTGCCACCTAGTTAGTGATGTGCTCGAAGCACTTGCTAAGTGAGTCAAGGGGACAACAGTTGTTTGGGAAGAGGGCCAAGTAGATCTGCTTCATATCTGTGGTAAGATACCTCATAATCGTATAGGATCTGAAGAAGAAGCATGTATAAAAGAAATGAGAGTGGCCCAAGAGTCGAACCTTGAGGAACGCCACAGGTCACTTGCATGGTTTCTATGCAACAGCTCAGAGCTCTTTTTGATCAGTGTTCATTCAGTACTGACGACGCATGAAGCATCACGAAAATGAGAAACACCCAGCACAAGCACTTTTTCCAGCCAGGCTGCATTAGCCAATAGCTCCTGTGTGCGTGTGAGCTGTGCTGTGTTTGGGGGTTTAATGTGATTGCTGGTCTTCCAACTAGGCCCCGCACTGTATTCCACTCGCTCTCACAGTGGGGGGATTAAATGCTTTCAGCTCGGTCTTTGTAATTTTGTCCCAGGGCGGCACTTTACATACATTTAATGGGTGAAGCACATACTGTGTGTACGCGTGTGCAGTCTTTTATTCAGCAAGATGGTCAAAGTGGTAATTACACCAATCAATTCATTACAAATACTCAGCAGATGTTCAGTGTATCGTGAAATCTACAAAAAATACACTGAATCATTTGGAAAGAATCATCAGCTTGGTTTTAAATACAAAACAAACGTGATTCTTGGAATCAATTCATTGCAATTCTTCATCAAATGATGCAGTGTATCGTGAAATCTCAGACGGACCAGAGCTGAATTGCTGAAAATGCACTGAATCATTTGTTAAAGACTTGAAATGAATTGATTCAAATAATCTTGGATTAGACTCAGTACCAAACTGGCCAATGTAGGATTGTTTGAATCAATTAACTGCAATTCTTCATCAAATGATTCAGTATATTATAAAACCAGTAAACCAAGTGGGGCCCAGAAACTTACCCAACCATGACCCACAACTGTAGCCCAACTGGGGTTCATAGTTATAACCCAACTAAAGGTATGACCTAACTGGGGCCCAAAGTATTCTTGGATAAGATTCAGTATTAAACTACCCAATTCAATTCAATCCAATGCAAGATTGTTTGAATCAATTAACTGCAATTCTTTAACAAATGATTCAATATATTAGTAATTCTTAGATTTTGCCACCATTCAATTCTTAAAAATACACTAAAACATTCACTAATTCCAATCAATTAAGTACAAATCTTAGCAAATAATTCAGAAGTTTCATTTAGTTATTAAAGATACACTGAATTAGTTGCTAAGGAATCATAATTAATTAATTCAATCAACTCTGCTTAGATTTGAGTCACCAGCAAACCGTATCTCTGTTTTGTTTTAGTGTGATGGACAGATTGGTACTAAATCTGTTTGAGTCAAACTAAATAATGAACCACAAAATCTCAGATTACATCATCATGCAATTATTCAAAAACACTGAATCAGTTATAACTAGTGGCTTTCAGCATGCTGGCCAGTTTGGTACTTAATCCAAAGAATGAAATTCTAATCTTTACCAAATTATTCAGTGATTCCATTATTAAAAATATACTGAATCATTTGCTAAAGAATCATAATGAATTGATTTAAACGACTCTTTGTATCACAGTGATTCTTCAGCAAATGATTCAGTATATCTCAGTATATACCTTTCAGTTATTATAGATACACTGAAAACACAATGTTTGTTGGTCTGGACAGCCAGGGACAGAAGTGAGTGAGTGTGTGTACGTGTGTGTGAGTGATCTTTATGAGTGTAAATCGAAGCCCACCCGCACTGCTCTACAGTTTTAATAGCCCCTCTGATAGACATTTATAGAGGAATCCATTACAGCACTGATTGTGTTAGGACGTTTTTCTGGCTGCAGAAACAGGCATAAAGCATTGCCACACACACACAAACACACACACACAAACACACACACACACACACACACACACAAACACACACACACACACACAAACACACACACACACACACACACACACACACACACACACACACACACACACACTGTTTGGGAATCGGGGAACAATTACATAGACCTCCATTCATTTTCTGGAGACATACTGTAACCTTAACCAGGCCTACTAACAGCCTAACCCTAACTGAATGATTTACATCATGAGGACCAGCTGGTGGTCTCCACTGGGACGTGAGTATATGCAGCTCTGATCTCACAGTGATTCAATTCAATTACGATTCTTTAGGAAATTATTCAGTTCACCATGAAATCTCACATTTTTTACAGTTGCTAGAAAAGTGTACATTTGTGGGCGGAGCATAAAGCAGAGCACAATACAGTCCAATCCAGTTTCAGTGTGTTTACCGTATACAGTCCTTCTACACGAGCACCAGCCATACAGGACAGCTCTGTGATCAGTGATCAGACATCTGGAACGGATCTCTCACACGCAGGCGGTATAAAGCATTCACTGCCTACATGCATGTGTGAACGTGTGGGAGGACTGTGGACCAACCAGGAGCATTTCACCTATTTTTAAAATTCAGCACAGCACCACACACACTGGGGGATTTTGCTACTGCCACTGTAATAGAAACACCCACCTTGTATATTAACTAACTGGCCACTTTATTAGAAACACCTACCTTGTACTTCCACTAACTGGCCACTTTGTTAGAAACACCTACCTTGTACTTCCACTAACTGGCCACTTTGTTAGAAACACCTACCTTGTGATTTCACTAACTGGCCACTGTAATAGAAACACCCACCTTGTATATTAACTAACTGGCCACTTTATTAGAAACACCTACCTTGTGCTTTGACTTACTGGCCACTTTATTAGAAACACCTACCTTGTGATTTCACTAACTGGCCACTTTATTAGAAACACCTACCTTCTACTTCCACTAACTGGCCACTTTGTTAGAAACACCTACCTTGTGATTTCACTAACTGGCCACTTTAATAGAAACACCCACCTTGTATATTAACTAACTGGCCACTTTATTAGAAACACCTACATTGTGATTTCACTAACTGGCCACTTTACTAGAAACACCTACCTTGTATTTTAACTAACTGGCCACTTTATTAGAAACACTAACCTTGTGCTTCCACTCACTGGCCACTTTATTAGAAACACATACCTTGTACTTCCACTCACTGGCCATTTTATTAAAAACAACTACCTTGTATTTTAACTAACTGGCCACTTTATTAGAAACACCTACCTTGTGATTTCACTAACTGGCCACTTTATTAGAAACACCTACCTTGACATTCCACTTACTGGCTAATTTAGTAGAAACACCTACCTTGTTTTTCAACTAACTGGCCACTTTATTAGAAACACCTAATTTGTATTTTAACTAACTGGCCACTTTATTAGAAACACATACCTTGTATTTCAACCAACTGGCCACTTTATTAGAAACAACTTCCTTGTATTTTAACTAACTGGCCACTTTATTAGAAACACCTACCTTGTATTTTAACAAACTGGCCACTTTATTAGAAACACCTATTGTGTATTTTAACAAACTGGGCACTTTACCGGAACACCTACTTAACTGGCCACTTTATTGGAAACAGGTAATTGTGTAAACAGGTAACTTCTACTTCCACTGACTGTAACTCTGTGGTGGGAACTTTCTGGAAGTTTCACAGCAGCTTCCAGCATCTCAGAGCTCCCGTCTCGTGCAGATTGACTTATCTCACAGGAGCAAGATCAGGCCACACCCAACATGAGCGGAGTCACCGTGGATACACAGTTCTGATTGGCTGATAGAGTGTATGCATCACCTCTGGAAGGCCTCGCTCTCTGCACCGCTCACACACACTCACAGCAAAACAGGGACAAGCTGCTCACGGAGATAAGACACACTCGCACACTCGCAGTCTCAGTGTCTCAGACTCTCACTCAGTCCCTGTTTTAACACAACCCAGCTAAACACACACGCTGTGACATCACAACCACGACTAACTGCCAGTCTGGTCTAGTGTCTACAGCGTGGATCCAGAAAACGTGGATACGGTCAGCGTCCAAACTACACATCTGTCTACATCGTATGAATCTGGTCTCCACGTCCTACATATCAATGCATCACTTATTCCCCCCCCCCTCCCCCCCCCCCCCCCCCTCCGCCCACAGGCCCCCTCCATCTCTCATTCCTCTCCATTCATTCCTGCACTGGTCTCTCCCCCCGTAAAGGTATCGCTCTCTTTTTAATTAAAGCTTCTATAGGAGCCGCTGTGTAGCCCCCTCTATTTCGCCGCAGGGGTCAAAAGGTTAAGAAGCAACACAGAAGCTCAAACATAAATCCTCTGTTCTCCTCCGACCTGCAGCCGCGGGGGCTGAATTCAATCAAATCAGCTTCTTCTTCTCATACCAACACACACAAACTAGAACACACAGTATATTTACAAACAAGAAGAAAGAATGGACATTGCTTATGCACTAACTGGACACTTTATTGGAAATACCCACCTTGTGCTTCCACTAACTGGCCACTTTATTAGAAACACCCACCTTGTACTTCCACTAACTGGACACTTTATTGGAAATACCCACCTTGTGCTTCCACTAACTGGCCACTTTATTAGAAACACCTACCTTGTGCTTCCACTAACTGGCCACTTTATTAGAAACACCTACCTTGTGGTTCCACTAACTGGCCCCTTTATTAGAAACCCCTACCTTGTACTTCCACTAACTGGCCACTTTATTAGAAACACCTACCTTGTGCTTCCACTAACTGGCCACTTTATTAGAAACACCTACCTTGTGCTTCCACTAACTGGCCACTTAATTAGAAACACCTACCTTGTACTTCCACTAACTGGACACTTTATTGGAAATACCCACCTTGTGCTTCCACTAACTGGCCACTTTATTAGAAACACCTACCTTGTGCTTCCACTAACTGGCCACTTAATTAGAAACACCTACCTTGTGGTTCCACTAACTGGCCACTTTATTAGAAACACCTACCTTGTGGTTCCACTAACTGGCCACTTTATTAGAAACACCCACCTTGTGCTTTGACTTACAGGCCACTTTATTAGAAACACCTACCTTGTGCTTTGACTTACTGGCCACTTTATTAGAAACACCTACCTTGTGGTTCCATTAACTGGCCACTTTATTAGAAACACCTGCTTTGTGCTTCCACTCACTGGCCTCTTTACTGAAAACACCTACCTTCTACCACCACTAAGTGGCCACTTTATTAGAAACACCTACCTTGTGGTTCCACTAACTGGCCCCTTTATTAGAAACACCTACCTTGTACTTCCACCAACAGGCCACTTTATTGGAAACACCCAACATGTGCTTCCAATAACTGGCCACTTAATTAGAAACACCTACCTTGTGGTTCCACTAACTGGCCACTTTATTAGAAACACCTACCTTGTGCTTCCACTAACTGGCCACTTTATTAGAAACACCTACCTTGTACTTCCACTAACTGGACACTTTATTGGAAATACCCACCTTGTGCTTCCACTAACTGGCCACTTTATTAGAAACACCCACCTTGTGCTTCCACTAACTGGCCACTTTATTAGAAACACCTACCTTGTACTTCCACTAACTGGACACTTTATTGGAAATACCCACCTTGTGCTTCCACTAACTGGCCACTTTATTAGAAACACCTACCTTGTGCTTCCACTAACTGGCCACTTTATTAGAAACACCTACCTTGTGGTTCCACTAACTGGCCCCTTTATTAGAAACCCCTACCTTGTACTTCCACTAACTGGCCACTTTATTAGAAACACCTACCTTGTGCTTCCACTAACTGGCCACTTAATTAGAAACACCTACCTTGTACTTCCACTAACTGGACACTTTATTGGAAATACCCACCTTGTGCTTCCACTAACTGGCCACTTTATTAGAAACACCTACCTTGTGCTTCCACTAACTGGCCACTTAATTAGAAACACCTACCTTGTGGTTCCACTAACTGGCCACTTTATTAGAAACACCTACCTTGTGGTTCCACTAACTGGCCACTTTATTAGAAACACCCACCTTGTGCTTTGACTTACAGGCCACTTTATTAGAAACACCTACCTTGTGCTTTGACTTACTGGCCACTTTATTAGAAACACCTACCTTGTGGTTCCATTAACTGGCCACTTTATTAGAAACACCTGCTTTGTGCTTCCACTCACTGGCCTCTTTACTGAAAACACCTACCTTCTACCACCACTAAGTGGCCACTTTATTAGAAACACCTACCTTGTGGTTCCACTAACTGGCCCCTTTATTAGAAACACCTACCTTGTACTTCCACCAACAGGCCACTTTATTGGAAACACCCAACATGTGCTTCCAATAACTGGCCACTTAATTAGAAACACCTACCTTGTGGTTCCACTAACTGGCCACTTTATTAGAAACACCTACCTTGTGGTTCCACTAACTGGCCACTTTATTAGAAACACCTACCTTGTGCTTTGACTTACAGGCCACTTTATTAGAAACACCTACCTTGTGCTTTGACTTACTGGCCACTTTATTAGAAACACCTACCTTGTGGTTCCATTAACTGGCCACGTTATTAGAAACACCTGCTTTGTGCTTCCACTCACTGGCCTCTTTACTGAAAACACCTACCTTCTACCACCACTAAGTGGCCACTTTATTAGAAACACCAACCTTGTATTTCCACTAACTGGTCACTTTATCAGAAACACTTGTACTTATGCACACTGTGCATCAACAGATGAGCTACAGTGTCTAACTGTACACCAGCAAAGAAGGGGTTGAAGGGGTTTCTGATAAAGTGGCCACGGGTTGTAGAGCTTGTGAAGAATTTGAACCTGACCAGCACCAGTTTAAAGGCGAACTTCACAAGATGCCGCAAGACAATGAGGGGCCCGGCCATGTATGACTGTCATGGTAACCTGCGGCTCCTTGGTGGTCTTAAGTGTAATAGTAGATGAGGGTCTCAAGGACATCCTTGGTTACACTTTATGGTCTGTACTCGACACTCTGACCCGGATAACAAAGAGACACTGGTTTATGACTGAAGCCTTACAGTGATGGTTTGGCCCCAGCCCAGATGTACCCAGTCGCCCCAGTTAGGCTGAGCCAAGACTGGCTCCGTCAGTTTTATAGCTGGTGCTACGAGACTAATAGCAGCTCTGAGACTAATTAGCGTCAAGCTAACTGATGCCTAAATCAATGAACACTTGACTCAGACGGCTTTAGGGCCTTAAACGTTCCTGAAGGGCCACTTGTTTTTCTGTGACTGTGATTTTACACACAGGGTGATTTTAATATATGTAAATGGGATCTGTTTTGATTGGTTGCCTTGTATTGTATCTCAACAGGCTGAAAAACTTCTCATGACTGGCTGAGAAACCTGCTGGAGGCTGATATGAAAAAGGAGTACATGTTTGTGACATCACAAAACCAGTTTATTTGAAATGTGCTGTTGGGTTAAAGATGGGCTGCCAATTGGGTTCCCACTAGGCCATGCAGCTGGGGCCCACAAAGATGTGTTTACCCATGTGGGGCACTAATGGGGCCAATCTGGGCTGCAAGTCCTCTGGCCCCACAGTCAAAACAGAAATAACTGTAACCTTGCTGGGACCACAAATATAGCCTAACTGGTTCCCATAACTGTAACCCAAACGGGGTCCACAAACTGATCCAACCGGGACCCATGACTGCAGCCCATCTGAGGCCCATGGTTAGAACCCAGTTGGGACCCAAAGGTATAACTCAACTGGGGCCTAAAGTTCTAACCCAACTGTGACTCCAAGTTATAACCCAACTGGGGCCCAAAGGTATAACCCAACTGGGGCTCCAAGTTGTTGCCCAACTGGGGCTCAAAGTTATAACCCCACTGGGGCTTTAAGTTATTACCCAACTGGGGCCCAAAGTTATAACCCAACTGGGGCTCCAAGTTGTTACCCAACTTGATCCCAAAGTTATAACCCCACTGGGGCTCCAAGTTATTACCCAACTTGGGCCCAAACTTCTACCCCAACTGGGACCTATAGGTATAACATAACTGGGGTCCAAAGCTATAAACTAACTGGGGTCCATGTATCACTATTCAAAAAGCTACTACAAGCCCAGGTAAACCCATACAGCACAGATAAAACCCATATGGGGCCCACATGGACATGTTGGTTGGGGAATTTCCAGTTATGGTCCACCTGATTCCGGCTTTCCTACGGTTGACTAGTGGGCATACGTTGATGCCGGACAGCTTCATATAGGTTTGCCTCGTGTCTATAGCTGTGGGCCAATTCCAGTGTGAATACTGTACGTAGCTGGGACATATTTGGGCCACATTCCATAAACCAGTTCACTTTATAGTGAGTGTGTGGGCCAAGAACACAGGCGGGGTAAATGGCTCCCTACTCACTACGTAGTGCACTATGTAGAATAACAACTCCTTACATTCAAACATTTTGGATTCCACCATGCCTGCACTATGTAGGTGTAGAAGCTCAAATTTGCTCACTCCCTATGTGCACTATGTAGGGCGTAGGGAGCCAATTGAGATTTAACTCCAGCCATATACTGGTTCAGAAACATGCTGACTGGATGGTATCTGTAACACTTACCTGCCACTCATTTCCACACACTGACCCACACTTCACCAACACTTCACCAGGTCTGCAGAGCTTACTGTATGAATAGGAAGCAGAGGATTTCAGAGTCTTACTCACCGACACTCCGATAAGAAGTAACAACGTGCCGCCTGGTGAATCACACCAGGACAGATGGATGATGCTTGGTGGCCAGATGGCCAGCAACACGTGCTTGATTCATCCAGAGTCTTCGTGTACATCAAATACATATCTAACCTAATTCGCTGCCTACAGCAAACATATATCGGCCCACTGGCCCGATAAGGCCGACCCCCTGCTGTCTGTTTGATAGGGTCGTTCACCTTTGGACCACCCAGATTACTGTCCTGTATAAGGTATAACTAGATTTTCAGATTTTACTTGCACAGAGACTTTTATTTTAGAAAATAAGACCAATATTAACTAAATAACTAAATATTACAACAAAAATAGACTTGATTTAGTTGAAAATGTTGTTGCTGATACTGAAAATTATTTACTAAAATGATGTTAATGAGTAATGGAAAGTGAGATTTTGTGTAATACTCTGCTTACACACTGGGGGGCCGTCCAGAAAACGCTGAGCAAAACACCAGTAAGTCACCAGCTTTGCTGTCAACGGCCAACCAGTGGACCACCACAGCTATTAGAGTAGCTTAGCTGCATCATCTCCCATTATCTATATGACCTACTGGCCAGATAGAAGACGGTGACCACTGGGCAGATGATGGTCAGATGCTGGAGTGGTGCTGAGGGTGGATTCTGAACGTAGTTGAGATATTTGGATCACATTCCGTAGTTCAGATCACTGTACAGAGTGTGGATCAGATCTGGACACAAATTAATGTCCTGTGTATGTATATGATTAACATGTATCAAATATTTGAGCAATACTTTAACAATGCAGGACAAACCAGAGCTCCTCCAGTGTTAACTCAGTCCGATCTCCCACAATTCAGTCCAATCTCCAGCAATTCAGTCCGATCTCCCACAATTCAGTCCAATCTCCAGCAATTCAGTCCGATCTCCCACAATTCAGTCCAATCTCCAGCAATTCAGTCCGATCTCCCACAATTCAGTCCAATCTCCAGCAATTCAGTCCGATCTCCCACAATTCAGCCCAGTCTCCAGCAATTCAGTCCGACCTACCGTGATTTAGTCCAAGATTACACAATACATTCTGATCTTCCGCAATTCAGTCCAATCTGCAGCAATTCAGTTCGACTTCCTACAATTCAGTCCAATCTCCCACAATTCAGTCCAGTCTTCCACAATTCAGTCCAGTCTCCCACAATTCAGTCCAGTCTCCCACAATTCAGTCCAGTCTCCCACAATTCAGTCCAATCTCCCACAATTCAGTCCAGTCTCCCACAATTCAGTCCAATCTCCCACAATTCAGTCCGATCTCCCACTAATCAGTCCAGTCTCCCACAATTCAGTCCAATCTCCCACAATTCAGTCCAGTCTCCCACAATTCAGTCCAATCTCCCACGATTGAGTCCGACCTTCCACAATACAAAGTAGAGACAGTTTTTGTCCTCTCCTGTAAAGTTACTATTTTGTATATATATATATATATATATATATATATATATATATATATATATATATATATATATATATATATATATATATAATTATTTACATTCAGTACTCAGGTAGAAGTATAGATACTAGAGTTTTAAAATACTTCTGTAGAAGTTGAAGTATCAACTGAAGCTTTTTACTCCAGTAAGTGTAAGTGTAAAAGTACTGCTTTCAGAACTACTTAAAGTATAAAAGTAAAAGTAATGTAAGGAGAAAAATGCTATTTAAGGACAAAAGCTTAGGCCACACCACAGGGGTCTATAGTGCACTAGCCCACCTCCCCAAAACCCCATTCTTCTAAAAGCCATAATGACTATAATGTTATATTAAAATGTTAATGTTGATAAATTTGGGATGCGCTAGGCTTCCTGTTTCAGCTCATATACACCCATTAAAAGAAGCATATCTGTTACTACTGACACCTCTGTATATATATATTTTATGGGTTAATATAGATAATCCATTCGTTTAGGTGAACCCAGATCAGCTGTATTAACACATATAGATCCTGCACCACTGCTTTCTTATTGCTATGCAACCAGAAACACATACACACATAGTTTTAAGACACTAAGCAAACAAGGAATGACAACACAACAGCCTGGAGAACCGGAGAACTCACAGACACGCAATCACAGATGAGTGCAAACAGTGGAGCGTGTGATTAGAGCTAGTCAGACTCGGCGGTGATGACTTTTTACAGCGACGGTAATTACACAGATATTAATCCTCTGAAGGGCACGTGCTCCGGGGGCATGACCGCACACGCAGCCTATAAATACCCCGGATATAAAAGGAACTCACGTTAATTGCGAGTGAACTGCATCCCTTTCAATAAGCATGGCTGACAAAACCCCCAGTCCAGCCTTCAGTGGGCAGCTCTAGGCTAAACCCCCCCTTTAGTGGGTCAGTAATGCTGGACCACCCTGTTAAAGTAGGCTAGTTCACCCATCAGTGGGCAATTACTGTCTTAGTCCATCTTTCAGTGCGCGGTTCTGGGCTACGTTGCTCACGCTGGCTTTCGCTGCAGTGGGTAATTGTAGGGTAGTGGGGCAGTTAAGGATGAATACACTCAGATTAGGTCATCAGTCTGGTGGGGTTGGGGTGGCAGCTGTAGGCCTGTCCACTCTTCATTCGGGTGGGCCCAGGCTAGATAGGCCTTCAGTGAAGTGCTATTAAGCTAGTGCACACTTCAATTTAGCCTAGCCCACTCAGTGGGGGCAGTTTCAGGCTAGTCCAGCTTTTACTGGGGCAGTTATAATCAAGTCCGCCCTCGGTGTGGCTAGCACAGTCATAGACTTGTGCTCTTATCAGTATGGCTGAAATAGAATAGTCCATTCAGTGGGGCAGTTGTAGGCTAGATGTCTCATTAGTGGGGCAGCTATCTGGGATTTACATTGTATAGCCCCATGATGGTGCAAATATGTGCTAATCAACCCTTCAATGGGGCAGTTATAAGATAACCCACCGTTTAGTTGGGCACCTATAGGCTACTCATCCCATTGGTGGTGCAGATATGTGCTAATCCACCCTTCAGTGGAGCATTTGTAGGCCCGTCCACCCTTCAGTGGGGCAGTTATAGGATAATCCATCTTTTAGTTGGGCAACTGTAGGCTAGTCATCTCATTGGTGGTGCAGATATATGCTAATCCACCCACCTCAGTGAGTGTAGTTATAGGCCCGTCCACCCTTCAGTGGGGTAGTTATAGGCCCGTCCACCCTTCAGTGGGGCAGTTATGGGATAGTCCACCTTTTACACCTTTTAGTTGGGCAACTTTAGGCTACTCATCCCACTGGTGGTGCAGATATATGCTAATCCACGCACCTCAGTGGGGCAGTTATAGACCTGTCCACCCATCAGTGGGGCAGTTATAGGCCCATCCATTCTTCAATGGGGCTTTTACATGGTAGTTTTAGACTGGACTATACTTCCATGGGGCAGATACTCCTTTGCTGGGGCATTTACAGTGTATCCCTGCATAATGATGAAGTGATTGTCCACACTTTAGTAGGGCAGTTATAGGTCAATCCACTATTCAGTGGGGTAGTTATAGACTAGTCCACCGTTCAGTAGGGCAGTTAAAGGTTGGCACACCCTTTGGTGGGGTAATTACTAGGTAGCCATCCAACGCTTCTGGGCAGCTCTAAGGTAGCCCACCTTCACACAGGCTGTTACAACACACTAGTCCACCCATTACAATGGGCAGTTCCGGGCTGGTCTGCAATTGAGGGGGGCAGTTCCAGGCTAGTCTGTTCAGTGAGTCAGCTATAGGCTCAATTCAGTGTCAACCAATAGACTAGTACACCTTCTGGTGGGGCAGTTAAGGACTAGTCCACCCTACCACGGGGTACTATAGGGTAGTCCTTGTTTCTATGAATTTTTCAGGGAAGTCACCCCCTCAGTAGGCAGTTATAGTTGCCCTTCAGTGGGACAGTTCTAGCGGTTTCTGCCCCCACCATGAATTACCTGTTCCAACCCCCCCCCACCCCCACCCCTCGCGCACGCTGGTGCGTAAACCCAGCGCATCAACTCCCCGCGCTGTAATCTGCCTCATATTAAATAATCCGCTGAGCTCTGTTTGTGTGTGTGCGCGCGCAGGCGGAGCCGGTGGCACGAGCATCACGCCGCACGGTCCTGCGCCATAATCTCCCCGACCATCTCGCTCCCTCTCGAGCGCGTGCCCGCCTGTCATCATCAGCCGACTGTGTTAAAGCTCGCGCGGATTGAAGCGCTTACCTTCAGACACCGGGTCTCGCGACGAAGCTCCGCGGAGTCCAGCAAATTCAGCCGCAACTGTGCCTCGCGCCGCTCCTCAGCTCCTGTTTCGGCTCGTGCGTGCCTGGGAATGTGCACGCGCGTGTGTTATCAGCGCTGAGGCCGCGAGCCTCTGCGCTCTCTGATAGCGCCGCGCGCCACGGGAGGGCGGAGACTGCAGGCACGACTGCTGCAGGCCCCGCCCAGCGGGCTGTGATTGGTTAGTCGTGTCCCGCCCCCGCGCTGAGATTGGCTGTCCAAGCACTGTGTTTTTCAAAGGGTGAACGTGTATATGTGTTAATTAATACAGATTTATCACTTTATCTGGACTCTAGTATAGAGTAAAGCTCCACCACTGGACTCTGGAGTGGTGTAAAGCTCCACCACTGGACTCTGGAGTGGTGTAAAGCTCCACCACTGGACTCTGGAGCGGGGTAAAGTTTTACCACTGGACTCTGGAGCGGGGTAAAGTTTTACCCCTGGACTCTGGAGCGGGGTAAAGCTCTACCACTGGACTCTGGAGCGGCGTAAAGCTCTACCACTGGACTCTGGAGCGGCGTAAAGCTCTACCACTGGACTCTGGAGTGATGTAAAGCTCTACCACTGGACTCTGGAGAAGTGTAAAGCTCTACCACTGGACTCTGGAGAAGTGTAAAGCTCTACCACTGGACTCTGGAGAAGTGTAAAGCTCTACCACTGGACTCTGGAGAAGTGTAAAGCTCTACCACTGGACTCTGGAGAAGTGTAAAGCTCTACCACTGGACTCTGGAGAAGTGTAAAGCTCTACCACTGGACTCTGGAACCTTCTGCACTGAAAACTGAATGTAAATACTGAGATGAAGACAAGATGAGAATTATTACTCCTTCTTTATTATTAAAACACATTCTGTACAGACTGTCTGCGTGGGGGTCTGCAGCACTGCTCCTCTCTCAGGGGGTCCAGGAGATGATCTGTATGGCGGTGGCTGATGCTCTCTGGATGATGGGCTCTGGATGGTGTAGTCGTGTCTGAAACAGGGGCAGGTGCTGGAGGAGCTGTGCTCGGGCCCGGGGGGCCTCCGCCAGGCAGGTGAGGGCCCGCAGGGCGTTAACGCACGTCGCCTGGTCCTCACTCTCCACCAAGTGCAGCAGAGGGGGCAGGGCGCCGGCCTCCAGAGCCTGGAACTTACCTACACCCACCCAGGACGGGGGGGGGCAGAGAGACCTATCACTATCACTCTGTTCTACTGTCTGTCTTATCAACACTGATCAGTTTATAACTCACTCACATCTCATCTCTATACCGGCAGCTTTACACAACACTGCAAATACACAACAGAACAACAACAAACAGGGACATAAATATAATAAACTAATATAGAGTTAAGCCTCCTTTAGGTTTAATGTGTGAGTATGGTGTGGTGTGAGGGGTGAGTATGGTGTGAGAGGTGAGTGTGGTGTGAGAGGTGAGTGTGGTGTGAGGGGTGAGTGTGGTGTGAGGGGTGAGTGTGGTGTGAGGGGTGAGTGTGGTGTGAGAGGTGAGTGTGGTGTGGTGTGAGGGGTGAGTGTGGTGTGAGGGGTGAGTGTGGTGTGAGAGGTGAGTGTGGTGTGAGGGGTGAGTGTGGTGTGAGAGGTGAGTATGGTGTGAGAGGTGAGTATGGTGTGAGGGGTGAGTGTGGTGTGAGGGGTGAGTGTGGTGTGAGAGGTGAGTGTGGTGTGAGGGGTGAGTGTGGTGTGAGGGGTGAGTGTAGTGTGAGAGGTGAGTGTGGTGTGGTGTGAGGGGTGAGTGTGATGTGAGGGGTGAGTGTGGTGTGAGAGGTGAGTGTGGTGTGAGGGATGAGTGTGGTGTGAGAGGTGAGTGTGGTGTGGTGTGAGAGGTGAGTGTGGTGTGGTGTGAGAGGTGAGTGTGGTGTGAGGGATGAGTGTGGTGTGAGAGGTGAGTGTGGTGTGGTGTGAGAGGTGAGTGTGGTGTGAGAGGTGAGTGTGGTGTGGTGTGAGAGGTGAGTGTGGTGTGAGAGGTGAGTGTGGTGTGAGGGGTGAGTGTGGTGTGAGGGGTGAGTGTAGTGTGAGAGGTGAGTGTGGTGTGGTGTGAGGGGTGAGTGTGGTGTGAGGGGTGAGTGTGGTGTGAGAGGTGAGTGTGGTGTGGTGTGAGAGGTGAGTGTGGTGTGAGAGGTGAGTATGGTGTGAGAGGTGAGTATGGTGTGAGGGGTGAGTGTGGTGTGAGGGATGAGTGTGGTGTGAGGGGTGAGTGTGGTGTGGTGTGAGGGGTGAGTGTGGTGTGAGGGGTGAGTGTGGTGTGAGAGTGATGTGGTGTGTGTGTGAGGTGAGTGTGGTGTGAGAGGTGGTGTGGTGTGAAGAGGGTGAGTGTGGTGTGAGGGGTGAGTGTGGTGTGAGGGGGAGTGTGTGTGGTGTGAGGGGTGAGTGTGGTGTGAGGGGTGAAGTTTGGTAGTGAGAGGGGGATGTGTGGTGTGGTGTGAAGGTGAGTGTGTGTGAGATGTGATTGGTGTGAGGGAGAGAGTAGTGGGTGAGGGGTGAGTGTTGGTGTGAGGGATGTGAGTGTGGGTGTGAGAGTGTGAGTGTGTGAGGTGTGAGGAGGTGAGTGTGGTGTGAGGGGAGGTGAGGTGTGGGGTGATGTGTGAGTGTGGGTGTGAGGGGTGAGTGTGGGGTTGTGAGAGTGAGTGGTGGTTGGTTGTTGAGAGGTGGGTGATGTGTGGTGTAGGTGTGAGAGGTGAGTGTGGTGTGGTGTGAGAGGTGGAGTGTGGTGTGAGGGGTGAGTGTGGTGTTGGTGTGAGAGGAGGGTGAGGTGTGGTGTGAGGGGGTGAGTGTGGTGTGAGGGGTGAGTGTGGGTGAGAGGTGAGTGTGGTGTGAGAGGTGAGTGTGGTGTGAGGGGTGTGAGTGTGTGAGAGTGAGTGTGGTGTGAGAGGTGAGTGTGGTGTGAGGTGAGTGTGGTGTGAGGGTGAGGTGGTGTGAAGGTGAGTGTGGTGTGAGGGGTGAGTGTGGTGTGAGGGGTGAGTGTGGTGTGGTGTGAGGGGTGAGTGTGGTGTGGTGTGAGGGGTGATGTGGTTGAGGGTGAGTGTGTGTGTGAGGGGTGAGTGTGGTGTGGTGTAGGGGTGAGTGTGGTGTGAGGGGTGAGTGATGGTGTGAGGGTGAGTGTGGTGTGGTGTGTGAGGGGTGAGTGTGGTGTGAGGGGTGAGTGTGGTGTGAGGGGTGAGTGTGGTGTGGTGTGAGGGGTGAGTGTGGTGTGAGGGGTGAGTGTGGTGTGAGGGGTGAGTGTGGTGTGGTGTGAGGGGTGAGTGTGGTGTGGTGTGAGAGTGAGTTGTGGTGTGGTGTGAGGGGTGAGTGTGGTGTGAGATGTGAGTGGTGAGTGTGAGTGGTGTGAGGGGTGAGTGTGGTGTAGGGGTGAGTGTGGTGTGAGAGGTGAGTGTGGTGTGTGAGGGGGTGAGTGTGGTGTGAGAGTGAGTGTGGTGTGAGGGGTGAGTGTGTGGTGAGAGTGTGAGTGTGGTGTGTGTGAGGTGGTGAGTGTGGTTGAGGGTGAGTGGTGTGAGCGGTGAGTGTGGTGTGTGAGAGGTAGAGTGTGGTGTGAGAGGTGAGTGTGGGTGTGAGGGGGGAGTGTGGTGTGAGTGAGGGTGAGTGTGGTGTGAGAGTGTGAGTGTGGTGTGGTGTGAGGGGTGAGTGGGGATGTGAGAGGTGGTGAGTGTGGGGTGTGTGTGTGAGAGGTGAGTGTGGTGTGAGAGGTGAGTGTGGTGTGGTGTGAGAGGTGAGTGGTGGTGTGGTGTGAGAGGTGAGTGTGGTGTGAGGGTGAGTGTGGTGTGAGAGGTGAGTGTGGTGTGGAGTGAGGTGAGTGTGGGGTGTGGAGAGGTGAGTGTGGTGTGGTGTGAGATGGTGAGTGTGTGGTGTGAGAGGTGAGTGTGGTGTGAGGGGTGAGTAGGTGGGTGTGGTGTAGGTGTGAGGGTGAGTGTGGGTGTGGGAGTGTGTGAGTGTGGTGTGAGGGTGGGTGAGTGTGGTGTGAGGGGGTGATGTGTGGTTGTGAGAGGTGTAGTGTGGAGTGTGGGTGAGTGTAGAGTGAGTGTGGGTGTGAGGGTGAGTGTGTGTGAGAGGTGAGTGTTGTGGTGTGAGGTGTGAGGTGTGGAGTGGAGGGGTGTGTGTGGTAGTGTGAGTGGTGTGTGGTGGTGTGAGTGTGTGGTGTGTGTGAGGGGTGAGTGTGGTGTGAGAGGGTGAGTGTGGTGTGGTGTGAGGGGTGTGAGTGGGTGGGTGTGAGGGTGGAGTGTGGTGTGAGTGGGGTGGTGTGAGGGGTTGAGTTGTGGTGTGTGAGAGGTGATGTGTGGTGTGAGGGGTGAGTGTGGTGTGAGGGGTGAGTGTGGTGTGAGGGTGGTGTGGGTGAGGGGTGAGGTGTGTGAGTGATGTGTGTGAGAGGTGAGTGTGGTGGTGAGTGAGTGAGTGTAGTGTGGTGTAGAGGTGAGATGTGTGTGTGGTGTGAGGGGTGAGGTGTGGTGTGAGGGGTGAGTGTGTGTGGTGAGAGTGTGAGTGTGGTTGGTGTGAGGGGTGAGTGTGGTGTGAGGGTGAGTGTGGTGTGAGGGGTGATGTGTGGTGTGAGTGTGAGTGTGTGTGTGAGAGGTGAGTGTGGTGTGAGGAGAGTGAGTGTGAGTGTGAGATTTGGTGATAGATGGATGTGAGAGGTGAGTGTGGTGTGGGAGAGGTGTAGAGTGTGGTGTGAGAGAGGGTGTGAGTGTGGTGTGAGGGGTGTGAGTAGTGGGTGTGTGTGAG
>CM038710.1:2882240-2950943 GCA_021613375.1 Megaleporinus macrocephalus
AATTCAGACACGTATATACCTGAGAGTAGAAATTCAACCACGTATATACCTGAGAGTAGAAATTCAACCACGTATATACCTGAGAGTAGAAATTCAACCACGTATATACCTGAGAGTAGAAATTCAGACATGTATATACCTGAGAGTAGAAATTCAGACACGTATATACCTGAGAGTAGAAATTCAACCACGTATATACCTGAGAGAAGTAATTCAACCACGTATATACCTGAGAGTAGAAATTCAACCACGTATATACCTGAGAGAAGTAATCCAGACACGTATATACCTGAGAGTAGAAATTCAGACACGTATATACCTGAGAGTAGAAATTCAACCACGTATATACCTGAGAGTAGAAATTCAGACACGTATATACCTGAGAGTAGAAATTCAACCATGTATATACCTGAGAGTAGAAATTCAACCACGTATATACCTGAGAGTAGAAATTCAGACACGTATATACCTGAGAGTAGAAATTCAACCACGTATATACCTGAGAGTAGAAATTCAACCACGTATATACCTGAGAGTAGAAATTCAGACATGTATATACCTGAGAGTAGAAATTCAACCACGTATATACCTGAGAGTAGAAATTCAACCACGTATATACCTGAGAGTAGAAATTCAGACACGTATATACCTGAGAGTAGAAATTCAACCACGTATATACCTGAGAGTAGAAATTCAGACACGTATATACCTGAGAGTAGAAATTCAACCACGTATATACCTGAGAGTAGAAATTCAGACATGTATATACCTGAGAGTAGAAATTCAGACACGTATATACCTGAGAGTAGAAATTCAACCACGTATATACCTGAGAGAAGTAATTCAACCACGTATATACCTGAGAGTAGAAATTCAACCACGTATATACCTGAGAGAAGTAATCCAGACACGTATATACCTGAGAGTAGAAATTCAGACACGTATATACCTCAGAGTAGAAATTCAACCACGTATATACCTGAGAGTAGAAATTCAGACACGTATATACCTGAGAGTAGAAATTCAACCACGTATATACCTGAGAGTAGAAATTCAGACACGTATATACCTGAGAGTAGAAATTCAGACACGTATATACCTGAGAGTAGAAATTCAACCACGTATATACCTGAGAGTAGAAATTCAGACATGTATATACCTGAGAGTAGAAATTCAGACACGTATATACCTGAGAGTAGAAATTCAACCACGTATATACCTGAGAGAAGTAATTCAACCACGTATATACCTGAGAGTAGAAATTCAACCACGTATATACCTGAGAGAAGTAATCCAGACACGTATATACCTGAGAGTAGAAATTCAACCACGTATATACCTGAGAGTAGAAATTCAACCACGTATATACCTGAGAGTAGAAATTCAGACACGTATATACCTGAGAGTAGAAATTCAACCACGTATATACCTGAGAGTAGAAATTCAGACACGTATATACCTGAGAGTAGAAATTCAACCACGTATATACCTGAGAGTAGAAATTCAGACACGTATATACCTGAGAGTAGAAATTCAACCACGTATATACCTGAGAGTAGAAATTCAGACACGTATATACCTGAGAGTAGAAATTCAGACACGTATATACCTGAGAGTAGAAATTCAACCACGTATATACCTGAGAGTAGAAATTCAGACACGTATATACCTGAGAGTAGAAATTCAACCACGTATATACCTGAGAGTAGAAATTCAGACACGTATATACCTGAGAGTAGAAATTCAGACACGTATATACCTGAGAGTAGAAATTCAGACATGTATATACCTGAGAGTAGAAATTCAGACACGTATATACCTGAGAGTAGAAATTCAGACATGTATATACCTGAGAGTAGAAATTCAGACACGTATATACCTGAGAGTAGAAATTCAGACATGTATATACCAGAGAGTAGAAATTCAACCACGTATATACCTGAGAGAAGTAATTCAACCACGTATATACCTGAGAGTAGAAATTCAACCACGTATATACCTGAGAGTAGAAATTCAACCACGTATATACCTGAGAGAAGTAATCCAGACACGTATATACCTGAGAGTAGAAATTCAACCACGTATATACCTGAGAGTAGAAATTCAACCACGTATATACCTGAGAGAAGTAATCCAGACACGTATATACCTGAGAGTAGAAATTCAACCACGTATATACCTGAGAGTAGAAATTCAACCACGTATATACCTGAGAGAAGTAATTCAGACACGTATATACCTGAGAGTAGAAATTCAACCACGTATATACCTGAGAGTAGAAATTCAACCACGTATATACCTGAGAGAAGTAATTCAGACACGTATATACCTGAGAGTAGAAATTCAACCACGTATATACCTGAGAGAAGTAATTCAGACACGTTTTCAAACAGGAGCTACGAGGCTAATGTAGCTAATGAGCAATAGAAACATATGGGCTCCAGTTAGCATTGTGCTAACCAGCGGGGAACAATCAGGACCAGTTACTGTAAAACAAACACATACATGACTGCAGTTTTAACTCTGTAAATGAGTAGCAGTGATAGCCAAGTGTATGAGTGATAGGGTAAGCAGGTTCTAGATAACTGAGTGTAAATATGAGTGATAGGGTTAGCAGGTTCTGGATAACTGACTTCAAATATGAGTGATAGGGTTAGCAGGTTCTAGATAACTGAGTGTAAATATGAGTGATAGGGTTAGCAGGTTCTGGATAACTGACTTCAAATATGAGTGATAGGGTTAGCAGGTTCTAGATAACTGAGTGTAAATATGAGTGATAGGGTTAGCAGGTTCTGGATAACTGAGTGTAAATATGAGTGATAGGGTTAGCAGGTTCTGGATAACTGAGTGTAAATATGAGTGATAGGGTTAGCAGGTTCTGAATAACTGACTTCAAATATGAGTGGTAGTGTAAGCAGAAAACTGTGTGTGAATATGAGTGGTAGTTTAAGCAAGTTCTAGATAACTAAGTGAGTATATGAGTGTTAGCGTAAGCAGGTTCAACTTATTATGGATATAGGTGTAGTATAAGCAGGTTCCAGACAACTGACTCCAAATATGAGTGGTAGTATAAGCAGGTTCTAGACAACTGACTCCAAATATGAGTTAGTGTAAGCAGATAACTGAGTGTAAATATGAGTGATAGTGTTAACAGATAACTGAGTTCAAATATGAGTGAAAGTGTTAACAGGTTCTAGATAATTGAGTGCAAATATGAGTGGCAGTGTAAGCAAATAGCTGAGTATAAATATGAGTGATAGTGTTAATAGGTTCTAGATAACTGAGTGCAAATATGAGTGATAGAGTTAACAGGTTCTAGATAACTGACTGCAAACATGGATGGCCATGTAAGTAGGTCCTACTAATTTTGAATATAAGTGATAGTGTAAGTAGGTAACTGACAACTGAGTGTGAATATGAGTAGTGGTGTAAATAAGTTCTAGATAATTGAGTGTGAATATGAGTAGTGGTGTAAATAGGTTCTAGATAATTGAGTGGTAGTGTAAGCAGGTTCTGGTTAGTTGTCCTTACTGAAAGACTGACTGTAAACCTGATACATAACGGATCACATATATGCTAATGTCCAAAATGTCTGTGTTTAATCTAGAAAGTTAATGTAAATCTTTGTTAGCTTTGTGCTAACACACTACTGGAATCCCATAAGAGTGCTAGCAGAAATTAGCATTTGACATTTAGGACCTGAACGGAAGGCCTCGTCCTAACAGTTACGGTTCACTACTGGTGTGAACTGGTCTTACCCCACACTCAAACCCTGTTACTACATTTAGAAGGAACAGTGGAGATACCTCACCTCCTCCTCTCAGAGCGTTATGGATGAACTCTGCTCCGGTGTTGAAGTTGACGCTCATGTCGTAGGCGGGTGAGTCGTGGGCATCGATGCCCAGATACGTGATGCCCATTCCGTCGTAAAACTCTCCGCCTCTGCGGGTGCTGTGGGCGCAGTTCAGGACGTGGGTAAAATTCTGTCGCCGCAGCTCCGAGCGGTTCTCAGCGAAATCCCTGCAAAAAATAAACAAACACGAAGATAGTTGCTTAATATCTTACTCTGAAGCTGAGCTCCTCCCTGAGCTAGGAAGACCATATGTCCACATTATCAAGGGGGGACAGTCCCTGTTTTTGCAGTGGTCTGACTTGAGCTGTCCCCATTCCTAACTCCAGAAAAGTCCTAAGGAAACCTGCAGCAGAGCAGACAGCCAGACGTCTTGCATTGTGCTTGTTTTGGCCAATAGAGGGCGCTGCTACTCTCTATTGAGCACTTTGACCACTTGCTGGTTGAAGTTTAGAGAACACTGCTGTGTGAAACTCCAGAAGGGTCCACAAATCTCCACAGGAGACAAGGTGACCCAGGGATTAAAGTCAGGGGGGCTATGAGACTTGGGTATCTGACTAGTACAGTCCATTTCAGATACATTTTGGTTTTGGACCATACACCGATGAGCCAAAGTCCTATGACCACACGTTATCTTATAACCATGGCGTATGTTATGGTTTGGAAAATGATACACGGTAAACGATCAGTCGGTTCTTATCGGGCAGGCGCGAGAAGACCGTAATGACTTTGGCAAGAGCTTCTCCAATACTGCAAGACTTGTGGGGCACTCAAGGGCAGCAGAGGTAAGTGCCTACCAACATTCCACCGTCAGCTACAATGGGCACTGAACTGGACCTTGGAAAGATGGAAGAAGGTTGCCGGGTCCAGTGAGTCCTGTTTACTGGTACTTGGATACCATTTACCTGGAGAGGTGATGGCACCAGGATGCACTGTGGCAAGAAGACAAGCCAGTGGAGGGGGTTGGTGCTCAGGGTGATGCTGTGGCATCCATGTGGACATCAATTACACCCAGATGACCTGCATAAATATGGCTGTGGACCAGGTGTACCACTTCTTGGAGAAGATATTCCCATATGGCTGGTACCTGGATACCATTTACCTGGAGAAGTCATGGCAGCCGAATGCACTGTGGCAAGAAGACAAGTTGGTGAAGGGGTTGATGCTCAGCGTGATGATGTGGCAGTCATGTGGACATCAATTACACCCAGATTACCTGTCTAACCATGGCTGTGGACCAGGTGTACCACTTCTTGGTGATGATATTCCCATATGGCTGGTACCTGGATACCATATACCTGGAGAAGTCATGGCAGCAGGATGCACTGTGGCAAGATGGTGAAGGGGATTGATGCTCAGGGTGATGCTGTTGCATGTGGACATCAATTACCCCCCAGATTACCTGTCTAACCATGGCTGTGGACCAGGTGTTCTCCTTTCTGGAGATGGTATTCCCAGATGGCAGTGTCCTCTATCACCAGGATAATGTGCCACACTGCGGACACTGTTCTGGAATTGTTTGAGGAAGATGAAGAGGAGTTCCCTTAGCATGCAAATTCCCCAGATTTAACATCTGTGGGATGTTCTAGAACAGCAAACCTGATCCATCAAAACCAATAAGACTTCTGCTGCTAATGTCTGGACACTGGACTCCACAGGGAACCTTCAGACGTCTTGTAGAGTCCATGCACACGGAAAACTGACAGCATATCGAGCAGAACGTTTGGCTCATCGGTGAACAACGTCACAGAAACTCAGTGCCACTTACATGTTTCCTATATAAAGTCTCGGCCAAACCTCGTTAGCAGGGCTGTTGATCGATCTCCCGGCGAAGAGGAGTCGCTCGACCTCCATCACCGCCAGGCCGGGCGACGTGAAATCAACCTCCACTCTGGAGGAACGGGAGTCACTCCGCCATTCCGAGTATTTTGTCCTGGTAGACATTAGTCGGGTGGTTTACGGAGGGACGCGATGAGCCTTTGTTATGAAACTTGAGCAGCTGGTGCAAGTCTGGATTTCAGACGTCCAGGAGAAGTCGGAGTCGTCGTAGTGAAGAGGTCCGCCGAATCCAAAGCTGTCAATTCCCAGCTTTCTGTAACTGGACTTGGGAGGCTGAGTTACGCCCGGCTATTTTGGGACTCCTGGACACATATCAGTGCTCAACGCCTGGCCTGCTCATTCAAAGCAGACCATTTACACATACAACGTAATGTATCTGCCAACAGACCATACAGCTGTACTTCAACCTGAAAGGAATTCAACTTATTTTCAACATTTGAGTTTGGATTGAAATAGAGTTCGAGTTTGGATTGAAATAGAGTTTGGATTGAAATAGAGTGAGTTTGGATTGAAATAGAGTTTGAGTTTGGATTGAAATAGAGTTTGGATTGAAATAGAGTGAGTTTGGATTGAAATAGAGTTTGAGTTTGGATTGAAATAGAGTTTTGATTGAAATAGAGTCTGGATTGAAATAGAGTTTGAGTTTGGATTGAAATAGAGTTTGAGTTTGGATTGAAATAGAGTTTGAGTTTGGATTGAAATAGAGTTTGAGTTTGGATTGAAATAGAGTTTGAGTTTGGATTGACAGAGTTTGAGTTTGGATTGAAATAGAGCTTGAGTTTGGATTGAAATAGAGTTTGAGTTTGGATTGAAATAGAGTGAGTTTGGATTGAAATAGAGTTTGAGTTTGGATTGAAATAGAGTTTGAGTTTGTATTGAAATAGAGTTTGAGTTTGGATTGAAATAGAGTTTGAGTTTGGATTGACAGAGTTTGAGTTTGGATTGAAATAGAGCTTGAGTTTGGATTGAAATAGAGTTTGAGTTTGGATTGAAATAGAGTGAGTTTGGATTGAAATAGAGTTTGAGTTTGTATTGAAATAGAGTTTGAGTTTGTATTGAAATAGAGTTTGAGTTTGTATTGAAATAGAGTTTGAGTTTGGATTGAAATAGAGTTTGAGTTTGGATTGAAATAGAGTTTGAGTTTGGATTGACAGAGTTTGAGTTTGGATTGAAATAGAGCTTGAGTTTGGATTGAAATAGAGTTTGAGTTTGGATTGAAATAGAGTGAGTTTGGATTGAAATAGAGTTTGAGTTTGGATTAAAATAGAGTTTGAGTTTGGATTGAAATAGAGCTTGAGTTTGGATTGAAATAGAGTTTGAGTTTGGATTGAAATAGAGTGAGTTTGTATTGAAATAGAGTTTGAGTTTGGATTGAAATAGAGTTTGATTTTGGATTGACAGAGTTTGAGTTTTCTGTGGATCCAAACTCAAACTCTATTTCAATCCAAACTCACTCTATTTCAATCCAAACTCTATTTCAATCCAAACTCGAACTCTATTTCAATCCAAACTCAAATGTTGAAAATAAGTTGAATTCCTTTCACACAGCTGTATGGTCTGTTGGCAGATACATTGCGTTGTATGTGTAAATGGTTTTGATTGAAATAGAGTTTGAGTTTGGATTGAAATATAGTTTGAGTTTGGATTGAAACAGAGTTTGAGTTTGGATTGAAATAGAGTTTGAGTTTGGATTGTAATAGAGTTTGAGTTTGGATTGAAATAGAGCTTGAGTTTGGATTGAAATAGAGTTTGAGTTTGGATTGAAATAGAGTGAGTTTGGATTGAAATAGAGTTTGAGTTTGTATTGAAATAGAGTTTGAGTTTGTATTGAAATAGAGTTTGAGTTTGGATTGAAATAGAGTTTGAGTTTGGATTGACAGAGTTTGAGTTTGGATTGAAATAGAGCTTGAGTTTGGATTGAAATAGAGTTTGAGTTTGGATTGAAATAGAGTGAGTTTGGATTGAAATAGAGTTTGAGTTTGTATTGAAATAGAGTTTGAGTTTGGATTGAAATAGAGTTTGAGTTTGGATTGAAATAGAGTTTGAGTTTGGATTAAAATAGAGTTTGAGTTTGGATTGAAATAGAGCTTGAGTTTGGATTGAAATAGAGTTTGAGTTTGGATTGAAATAGAGTGAGTTTGTATTGAAATAGAGTTTGAGTTTGGATTGAAATAGAGTTTGATTTTGGATTGACAGAGTTTGAGTTTTCTGTGGATCCAAACTCAAACTCTATTTCAATCCAAACTCACTCTATTTCAATCCAAACTCTATTTCAATCCAAACTCGAACTCTATTTCAATCCAAACTCAAATGTTGAAAATAAGTTGAATTCCTTTCAGGTTGAAGTACAGCTGTATGGTCTGTTGGCAGATACATTGCGTTGTATGTGTAAATGCTTTTGATTGAAATAGAGTTTGAGTTTGTATTGAAATATAGTTTGAGTTTGGATTGAAACAGAGTTTGAGTTTGGATTGAAATAGAGCTTGAGTTTGGATTGAAATAGAGTGAGTTTGGATTGAAATAGAGTTTGAGTTTGGATTGAAATAGAGTTTGAGTTTGGATTGACAGTTTGAGTTTGGATTTAAATAGAGCTTGAGTTTGGATTGAAATAGAGTTTGAGTTTGGATTAAAATAGAGTTTAAGTTTGGATTGAAAGAGTTTGAGTTTGGATTGAAATAGAGTTTGAGTTTGGATTGAAATAGAGTTTGAGTTTGGTTTGAAATTGAGTTTGGATTGAAATAGAGTTTGAGTTTGGATTGAAATAGAGTTTAAGTTTGGATTGACAGAGTTTGAGTTTGGATTAAAATAGAGTTTAAGTTTGGATTGAAATAGAGTTTGAGTTTGGATTGAAATAGAGTTTGAGTTTGGATTGAAATAGAGTTTGAGTTTGGATTGAAATAGTTCACGTCAGGGCTGTTGGCTTTGAGGACTAAGTTGGAGGGAGATCTGGAGAGTTGAGTTGGCAGCCCTCAGATGATGTTTACAGTGGTGGTCATGTTATTTACAGATGTTTACAGTGGTGATGATGTTGTTTACAGTGGTGGTGATGATGGCAATGATAACAGTGGTGGTGATGTTATTTACAGTGGTGATATTTACAGTGGTGGTGATGTTTACAGTGGTGATGATGATGTCTACAGTGGTGCTGATGTTTACAGTGGTGGTGATGATGTTTACAGTGGTGGTGATGTTGTTTACAGTGGTGATGATGATGTGTACAGTGGTGCTGATGTTTACAGTGGTGGTGATGATGTTTACAGTGGTGGTGATGTTTACAGTGGTGATGGTCTTTACAGTGGTGGTGATGGTGTTTACAGTGGTGATGGTGATGTTTACAGTGGTGGTGATGTTTACAGTGGTGGTGATGATGTTTACAGTGGTGGTGCTGATGTTTACAGTGGTGGTGATGTTGTTTACAGTGGTGGTGATTTTTACAGTGGTGGTGGTGGTGTTTACAGTGGTGGTGATGGTGTTTACAGTGGTGGTGATGGTCTTTACAGTGGTGGTGATGGTGTTTACAGTGGTGGTGATGGTGTTTACAGTGGTGGTGATGGTGTTTACAGTGGTGGTGGTGGTGTTTACAGTGGAGGTGATGGTGTTTACAGTGGTGGTGATGGTGTTTACAGTGGTGGTGATGGTGTTTACAGTGTTTGTGATGGTGTTTACAGTGGTGGTGATGATGTTTACAGTGGTGGTGATGGTGTTTACAGTGTTGGTGATTGTGTTTACAGTGTTGGTGATTGTGTTTACAGTGGTGGTGATGGTGTTTACTGTGGTGGTGATGATGGCAATGATAACAGTGGTGGTGATGTTATTTACAGTGGTGATATTTACAGTGGTGGTGATGTTTACAGTGGTGATGATGATGTCTACAGTGGTGCTGATGTTTACAGTGGTGGTGATGATGATGTTTACAGTGGTGATGATGTCTACAGTGGTGCTGATGTTTACAGTGGTGGTGATGATGTTTACAGTGGTGGTGATGTTGTTTACAGTGGTGATGATGATGTGTACAGTGGTGCTGATGTTTACAGTGGTGGTGATGATGTTTACAGTGGTGGTGATGTTTACAGTGGTGATGGTCTTTACAGTGGTGGTGATGGTGTTTACAGTGGTGATGGTGATGTTTACAGTGGTGGTGATGTTTACAGTGGTGGTGATGATGTTTACAGTGGTGGTGCTGATGTTTACAGTGGTGGTGATGTTGTTTACAGTGGTGGTGATTTTTACAGTGGTGGTGGTGGTGTTTACAGTGGTGGTGGTGGTGGTGTTTACAGTGGTAGTGATGGTGTTTACAGTGGTGGTGATGGTGTTTACAGTGGTGGTGATGGTAACCAGGGGTCTTTATATCTACAACACTAATCTACACATTGTATTTACTATGAAACCCACCAGTGAAGCTACACGTGTCTTCTGAGTTTATCTGGATGTTGATGGTAAAATGTGGAAGATCTGAAAATACTAGGTTTTCTTTGGGGACTATTTGAACCTCACAGCATCCTGCATGTATCCCTCCACCATGAATGGAGTTTAAGACTGAGATCTTCTCTAAACTATCATAAACAGTGTCTCAGAATCAGACAGTGTATTTATAACATCTACTGTAAGAACTTTCTGTGAGGAGCGTTTAGAGGTGGACGTCTGGTTCCATTCACCTCCACTGTGAACAGATCTGACTGGATCTAGAACAGCACTGTTTCTCAACCATTTGATTATACAGACTTTATGGAGTTCACTTTCATTACTGGCTCTAAAGACCTGCAGGAAAAGTGAGTCTCTGATTAGCTGCTGTCTTTCAGCCGGGCTGATATTTGACCTGAATCTCTGTTTGAGCCGCAGGCCGGATCGCACTTCTAAATCCGGACGCTGACCTAGATTGCTCCGTGTGACTCCGTGTGAGGTTTTCTGGTCAAGTAGCAAATCTGAAGAGGCAAAACGGAGACAGCACCCACCCCTAGAAGGCCTGTCCATCAGAATTCAGTGACTCAATCAGAAGGAGTATTATTAACATAACCGCATTAACCACAGGACGCCGCCCACAAGACACTGCTGTCTGGATAGTTTTGGTTGGTGGACGATTCTCAGTCCAGCAGTAACACTGAGGAGGTGTTTAAACACTCCAACAGTAGCAGCACTGCTGTGTCTGATCCACTCACACCAGCACAACACACACTAACACACCACCACCACGTCAGTGTCACTGCAGTGCTGAGAATGACCCACCTCTCTAATAGTATCTGCTCTGTAGTGGTCCTGTATGGTCAGTGGAGCTGATACAGTGGACAGTAAGTTGAGGTCCTGTATGGTCAGTGGAGCTGATACAGTGGACAGTGAGTGGAGGTCCTGTATGGTCAGTGGAGCTGATACAGTGGACAGTGAGTGGAGGTCCTGTATGGTCAGTGGAGCTGATACAGTGGACAGTGAGTGGAGGTCCTGTATGGTCAGTGGAGCTGATACAGTGGACAGTGAGTGGAGGTCCTGTTTGGTCAGTGGAGCTGATGCAGTGGACAGTGAGTGGAGGTCCTGTATGGTCAGTGGAGCTGATACAGTGGTCAGTGAGTGGAGGTCCTGTATGGTCAGTGGAGCTGATACAGTGGACAGTGAGTGGAGCTCCTGTATGGTCAGTGGAGCTGATACAGTGGACAGTGAGTGGAGGTTCTGTATGGTCAGTGGAGCTGATACAGTGGACAGTGAGTGGAGGTCCTGTATGGTCAGTGGAGCTGATACAGTGGACAGTGAGTGGAGGTCCTGTATGGTCAGTGGAGCTGATACAGTGGACAGTGAGTGGAGGTCCTGTTTGGTCAGTGGAGCTGATACAGTGGACAGTGAGTGGAGGTCCTGTTTGGTCAGTGGAGCTGATACAGTGGACAGTGAGTGGAGGTCCTGTATGGTCAGTGGAGCTGATACAGTGGACAGTGAGCGGAGGTCCTGTATGGTCAGTGGAGCTGATACAGTGGACAGTGAGTGGAGGTCCTGTTTGGTCAGTGGAGCTGATACTGTGGACAGTGAGTGTGTTCATGTATAATATTAAAATATATTTATTAATTTTTAACACCTAAATCAATAAATAATCAACACCAGCTTATTTCAATGTCATTTGTTTTATTGTGATCAGCCTACCATCATTAGATCAGGAGAAAACAGCCCCCTCTTGTGTTCAAAAACATGCATTACACTGGAAACCTCAGCAAGCAGGTTTTGGTCCTATTTTGTTTATCGTATGTTCTCTATATACACAAGTTATACAAATATACTCTCCTCTTTTTTCTGTAAAGCTTCATCTAATATACAATTTCTGGTTTATATAATGAGATTGTACAGAGAGGGGGACGGGGGGGAGAGACCACGGACAACAAATTAATCAGACTTGATCATCACATGCAGAGAACAAGAGTTTGGAAACCTTCAACGTATTGTTACTTCAGTATATTATTATATTTCATTTTATCATCATATATGAAAAGCACCTGCCGATAACATGGCACGATTAGTTTTTTTTTTTTTTCCCCTTTAAAAAAACATCCTTCGTGATTGGAGGAAGACCTGTTGAATGGTCCAGGGTGAAAGTGACTTTGGTGCAAAGTATTAAATATACGTGGAATTAAAGTTAGTATTCATTTTCTTTTTTTTATAGCTCCCCTCTTTGTTTTTTATAGCTCCCCTCTTTGTTTTTCGGAGGTACTGACCAGTGACCAGCGCCCCCTGCCCAGGCTCCCTCGGATTATTTCAATACAAATGGTACATTATATTTAAAAAAAGGCCTTTTGTAAACACCGCGTTGAGGCCGATAGATCAGACAGGACGTTGGCTTTACTGATTCCACACGAACACGAAGAAAAACTGCTCAAAAAACAAACAAACAAACCCACAAACTAGAAGAAATAACATGTCCAAGGCTGCAAACCTCGGTAAAAGGCCCATTAGTATTGCTTCTGGTGTGCTAGAATGTGCCAAGTGTGTATATGTGGACTTTCGGAAGCATAAGGAGAAGCAGTGAGACGAATACACAAACAGATCAAAGCTTTACTTGCTTATTAAACCTATTAAAGCTACACTAGGCAAGATTTGGGGATTTGGAGACCCCTCTGGTGAAACCGTGTAACTGCATGCAGAACTCATGCATGAATCTGATCGTTATAAGAGAATTCAAAGAGAACTCAGTCAAAACTTGGTGAGGGTCACGTCGTCTGAGGATGTGAGTGTGTTATTTACTATTGATCATCAAATCTTTATTAGTGTGATGTTAATTTTAAGGCCTAAGATTAAAGCCAGGCCTTTGTTTTGAGTCTATATGTGATGTTAATACGTAAAGACTCTTTTAAATATGAATTCCAGACTTTAGACAAAGAAACATCTTACATAGTGTAGCTTTAAGTGAGCGTTTATGATTATTTTATGATTAAAATATTAATATAGTGATATCTAGCTTAGCTAACATGGCTGTGAAACATATATTGTGCTGATCATTATCAAGAAAAATGGCCTTCACTGACTGTTCTAACCAATCACAGTGTGTCGTGAGCGCCCTGACCAATCACAGCTCCAGGTGAGCTTCTGGGGTTGTTTTTAATGCTGATCTTTAAGTAAGTCAATGTTATTGACTCACCAGGGAGTTTAATGTATTGCTATCGCAAATGTGTCTGAACTAAGTCTGAACTAAACCTGTTCTTAATCCAGGAGTCCAGGGGGGTGAGAAAGACCACCAGTCAATGAGATTCATGGCAGTGGCACGTACAACATACTCCATCCATTCAGATGACTCTTCATCACCGCTGCTGATTTTAAAGTATGAAACTATGACAAATTGTGGGCTGAGCCAATGAGAAAGCTCCACATTTCACCCACAGCTGACCAATCAGAATGAAGGATGCCCCCCTCTGTGGTCACTCATAGAAGAAAAGTTTTGGAACGACACACAAACATTTCCATCGTCTGCTTCGTCAGATGTGTTTGTTTCTTATTGATCTTCTCACCTTCCCTCAAATCTCCGCCTCCCGTGCAGCTGTCAATCAACCAGCCCGCGAAACAGCGAGTGCTCCTTCTTTACCAGTGAGCAGCAGTGTGTGACCACCCTCCAATGAGGTGACGGGTGCTGCATCACTGCTTGTGAACTGTACACAATGGTGGTGAATGGAACCAGACGTCCACCTTTAAAAGCTCCCTCTAGGAAAGGTTATGGATCCACTGTCTGGGGGGTGATCCATCTCTGGGACGTCTACACTCATCCCGGGATGATGTTTTGGTCTAAACTCTCAAGGGGGGTCGTGGATATTCTGGTCGGAGTGTTAATTTAGAGAGAATTACAGATTAATCTACGGTCGCAATAAAAAATTTGGTTGATTGGTTAAACGCAGTGCGGCGGCCACACTCGTTGGTACGAAGGTCCTGTGGAAACTTCTCTTTATGGTGAGGTAGATCACTGACACGATAAAGCAGAGCCAGTAAAACCAATAGGAGGCGGCACAATCCAAACACAGTCATTTAGGGTGGGTTGTTGTGGTGGTGATGGTAACCAGGGGTCTCCAGGTCTACAACAATAAATATACACATTGTATTTACTATGAAACCCACCAGTGAAGCTACACGCGTCTTCTGAGTTCATATGGATGTTGATAATGGAAAATCTGACAATAACAATAATACTACTATAGGACTATTTTGCCTCACAACACCCTGTATGTATCCCTCCACCATGAATTCCCAGTGAATTCTCAACCATTTACTGTAATAACTTTCTGTGAGGGAGCTTTTAGAGCTGGACGCCTGGTTCCATTCACCACCAGTATAAACAATTCTCTAGAAGCGTTTCGCACCAAAACCCTCTGAATGACTCCCCTTTAATGATGATCACACTATATTCATACTGATCTGCCTGTGAGAGTATAGAGAGCATAGAGAGAATCCATCCAGTGAATCCACTAAATATTAGTGAAACAATTAGAAATAGAATTGAATTGAATATAACAGAATTGAAGAGATCAGATTTTATATTTATGTAGTGGTGAATGGAACCAGATGATGTCTGGTTCCATTCACCACCACTGTGAACAGTTCTGACTATATCTAGAATAGAGTTTCACAGCATATCCCTCTGAATCACACTGTTTACGTCTTAAACACTAAAAAATACCCTTTAATGATGAAAATCACACTATATTCATATTGATCTGCCGGCGAGAGTATAGGGAGTGAATCCTTTAAATCCAAACTGGCACTAAATATTAGAAAAACTATTAGAAAAATAAATTAAATAGAATTTAATAGATTAGATTTTATATTGGTTCCAGATTAGCACCGATGACGTCTGGTTCCATTCACCACCACAGTGAACAGCTCCAACTGTAGTTTCACACCAAACCCCTCTGAATGACTCTGTTTACGTCTTAAATTCTAAAAAATTACCTTTTAATGATGAAAATCACACTATATTAATATTGATCTGCTGGCGAGAGTATAGAGAGTGTTCAGTGGAAGCTGCTGTGCGAATCCAAACTGACACTAAATATTAGTGAGATGATTAGAAATTGAATTAAATCGAATTTAATAGATCAGATTTGATATCCGTTCCAGATTAGCACCGATGACGTCTGGTTCCATTCACCACCACAGTGAACAGCTCCAACTGAAATTTGGAATCCATACTGGCACTAAATATTAGTGCAACCATCAGAAACAGTAATTAATTACTAATTAGTTAATACTTATAGTCCAGATTAGCGCTGACGTGTTCCAGTAATTAGAACAGCTGAACAGAAACTTGGGCTGACCTTTCCGTCCGCTAATGAGGAGGTGGGGAACCGAGGGCCGCAGTGCAGCACAGTCTGCTGGGTTCTCCGCTCTAGCACACCTGCTAATTAACTGAGGAGATGAATCAGGTGCGCCTGAGCGGGAAAACTGGCAAACTGTGCCGAAATCCGGCCCCCGGGGACCCGCATTCCCGATCCCGGGACACTGTGACATGGCAGTGACTGAGAAGACTGTGGAACCTGCATGCGGGCGACGACGCAGGAGTAAAGCTGGGCTTGTTCAGTGAAGCTGCATGAAACCTGTCGAGCTGAAGGTGAGCCGGCGTTGCGCGAGGTGAGCGTGTGTTTATGGCACGGAGAGCAATAGCGGTCGCATTTTAACGGCGGACAGTCTCAAACAATAAACTGAAGCTGCTTCTCCAGCGCACGGTACCGCCGGACTCGACTCTCCAGCCTCCTGGAGCAGCTGCTTCGCTGCAGACTGCAGATACAGTACCTACACAAATGCTAAGCTACCAGGTTGCATGAAACTACCGTGAAACTTTGTTCAGAGGAGGCAGCAAGACTGCCGAACACACAGATATGTTGGGGAAATTCCACACTTCAGACCCCGAGACTTGATTCTGGTGACCCTTGGAGATATGCTAGCCTCGTAGCTAGCGTTAGCACGTGCGTTTAGCATTATGGTGATGATACTCTCCAACCAATCAGCAGTCTGCAGTGATATTACATCATCTTTTGCTATCAGCTCATGATGTTTCAGGCCACGAGGCTCGATTGTGGCAACACATGTGGATAAGCTAACTTGGTAGCTAGCATTAGCATTTGTGTGTAGCATGTTCGTGACTATCCTATCCAACCAATCAGCAGTCTGCAAGGTTATTGCATCATCTTTTGGTATGAGCTCAGGTCGTTTCAGACCACGAGACTCGATTCTGACAACGTTTGAGGGCACGCTAACCTGATAGCTAGCGTTAGCATGTGTGTTTTACATGTTAGTGACTATCCTAGCCAACCAATCAGCTGCAACCAATTATTGCATCACCTTTTGGTATGAGCTCAGACCATTTCAGACCACGAGACTCGATTCTGGTGACACATGAGGGTACGCTAACATGCTAGCTAGCATTAGCATGTGTGTTTAGCATGTTAGTGACGATTCTCTCCAACCAATGAGTAGTCTGCGACATCAGCGTCCGCTTACATCAGCTTCTGGTATGAGCTCAGGTCGTTTCAGAGCACGAGACTCGATTCTGTCAATGTAAGAGGCTACGCTAACTTGGTAGCTAGTATTAGCATTTGTGTGTAGCAAGTTAGTGACCATCCTATCCAACCAATCAGCAGTCGGCAGAGTTATTGCATCACCTTTTAATACCAGTTCAGCTCGTTTCAGACCAGGAGGCTCGTTTCCTGTGACACGAGGATACGCCAACTTAGTAGCTAGCGTTAGCACATGTGTTTAGCGTGATACTAACCATCCTCTCCAACCAATCAGCAGTCTGCAACATTATTACATCACTTCTCAGTATCAGCTCAGCTGAACCGGCGAGTCAGATCGAGTCAAGTCGGTACCGTGTGCCGGAGAAGTAGACTTAGACTTAGATTAAGCCTAAACATTGAAACATCATCTATTTGTCATAAGGGTTTCAAATGCGAATCAGCGCGACTTAGTCTAAGCCTAGGCTTAACCCATGTCTTAAACAAAGCAGGATTTCTAAATTAACTGGATAATTCAAGCCAGACGTTTAACAGGAACGTCCTGGAGCTCTTCTCCTATTGGACAGGCTTGACTAGGCTAGGCTTAAAGGATTAAGTCAGCGATTTTCAACCTGCTGCAGAGTCGAGAACAACTTCTAACGATATAAAAAATATTTCCCAACACTCGGTGAAAGAAGAGCGTCCCAGAACGTACCTATGACCGAAGTCAGTGGGCTTCCTCTTCTTTCACCAGGTCCGAACGCTCCAAGTCATTGTCCACCATAAGAAGCAGCCGATGAAGACGAGGTCAAAAACAGTGACTCATTTCTTTAACTCTGGCTAAACGAGAAGTCCTGCTTTGTGAAACCCAAACTAGTTTCAAGAAACTTACTGGCAACTCAGAGAAACAAACCTACACCCAAAAAAAAAAAACCCAAAACGATACGAGCAAACTATGTGCCAATCGAACCCTCTACCTCTGAACCTCCACTGTGTGGCACTAGAACTAGAAGGCCTTCTTCTCCAGGCGGTCCAGGATGGCCTGGATCCTCTGCACGGCCTCTTTCCGAGCGTACCGGACGCTGTCCTGGCCGTTGGTTTCCACAGAGTCCAGCTCCAGCAGCTCTTTGGTCAGCAGCTCCTCCAGGTACCGGTAGCTTTTGTCCGTCTTTTTGCCCACAAACTCGTCCACGTCCTCCTGGAGCAGCTGGACTCTGGCCAGGACCTGCTGGACTCGAGCCAGGCTGGGGTTATCAAAGGACGTGGCGGGGACGGGGCCCGCTGAGGGCGGCTCGTTGGGAGCTGGTTTAGGTTCGGCGCCGCCCTTCACTCTGTTGTACATCTGAGGAGGGGCGCTGAACTCAGCAGGTTTGGACTGGCCCGGGTTCGGGGTGTTGGACCGAGGTTTGGGGCCCGGGGGCTGGTTCCGGGGGTGCAGGTGAGGTGGGCCGGGATACGGGGGTTCCTGCTGAAAGGGTAAAGGTAGTGAGGTTCATGTTAGTAACTGAACTTCTGTTTTAGTTGTAACTAACATGTAACTAACAGAGTCAAAAGTCTTTGGACACTCTTTTTTCAGAACCGAAAGAAAAAAAACGGCGTATCTGAATACCCCAGCAAGTAACGGGTGAGGGGTCCCGAACATGGCCGGCATCTTGAAAGCCACCAAACTGGATCAAGGGCAAGTTTTTCCAATGGGAAGGTGGTCTTGTAGCAGATCAAGGAAGACCAGAACTGTCTAAGAAATTGATTGATGATAACATTATTACTATGCAAATATACAGGGTGAGTCAAAAGTCTCAGGACACCCTTTTATTTCAGAACTGAAAGGGAAGAGGACGTATCTGAATACTCCAGCAAGTAACGGGGTCTATCTTTTAGGCTATGTCCCAAACATGGCCCCCATCTAGGATCAAGGGCAGGTTTTTCCAATGGGAAGGTGGTCTTGTAGCAGATCAAGGAAGACCAGAAGTGTCTCAGAAATCGATTGTTGATGACGTAGCAACTTTCTGAGTTGATAATGTTTGAACCAAACAAGATACTACCAATCTGATCACAATAATCAGACATTGTTCAGACGGGTCTGATGTGAAATGCTGGCTCGCAGACAGACCTTTATTTTGCTTCAGCCACTGGTGTTGCAATCAAAAATCAGAGGACATATCAGAGGCAGGACACAATTAATCATTACATTTTAATGTAAGATTATCAGAAAACAAGAACTTTGTCTTTAAAGCGACATACCTGGTAAGCCAAAAGTCTTAGGACACACTTATTTATTATTTTTTATTTATTACTGCACAACCTTTTTACCTTCAGTCATGGTATATAGTTTGTATTCATATTTTCTTGTATATATTCTTTTTTTACTATTGCAGTTCTTTATTCTTCTATCTATCTATCTATCTATCTATCTATTTCAGAAACGAAAGGGAACATGGCCATCATCTTGAAAGCTGCCATATCAAACGTTGTCAACACAGAAAGTTGCAACAGCGACCGACATTGAACTTGTTCAGTGTGCTGTCACATTGGAAAAACTTGCCCTTAATCCAATATGGCAGCTTTCCAGTCGGTGGCCTACAGCCTAAAAGGTAGGCCCCCTCACCCGTTACTTGCTGGGGTATCCAGATACATCATGTTCCCTTTCTTTTCTAAAATAAAAGAGTGTCCTGAGACTTTTGTTATTAACCTGTATTATCTCGTGTCTCATTTATATTTGAGTCTTTGACTACATTTTCTTTTTTTTTTGGTTCTTGTTTTCAATACAGGCCGATTTTAAGATCACGAGGAATTTTTAAGACACGTTTTCCTGCGTGGACCGCAGTACGACCAAATAAATAAAAAATAAAACAAACTAAAAAAGGCAAAACGGTCAGTTGGGCCTTCACAGTCAACTCTAAGCACCTCAGACTCTGTTGTATAAGTGTCGGCTGCCCCGAGCAAGCGAATGTGAAGTCTCTCGGTGTAAGAACGGTGGAGCCGAGCTCCGTTATGTAACCAGCTTTAGGACGTCACAGGGGGGTCACTAAGGGTCAGCTGGAATGTGCTATCTCTAAGCTAGAGTTCCCGTAAGCTCTGCCAACGTTTGAGTGCGAGAGGCAGGCATGGAAGGCTGAGATGACCTCTGCTGGAGGACAGCACCCTATCTGACCTGAGATATCTTTAGCCCGTCCACACGTTCTGAAGAGCGTGTCTGCTGGAGTCACGACGTCTGCTGCTCGAAACAACTCGATCAGACACAAACAGCATGTTTGTCCAGTGAATCTGAGACTACAACAGAGTTTAACATCCATATCCATATCCATGTGGTGGATAAGCTTATAGCTAGAGATGGACCGATCGGCGTTTGAGGCTGATTCCGATCTCCCCTCAACTTTCAGCACGATCGGCCGATAGCTGATACCGATCGAGAGCGGGGTATACGCCACGGCAGGGCTACATGTAGTTTTAAGCACAAGCAAGTCATGAAACATGACCATTTTTAACGAGCTCATTTAACGAACTAAATAAACAGTAAATAAACAAAGTAAATCAAACAGATATCTCCAATACTAATATAATTACATTTAGACCCTTAATTTAAAACTAAAAAAGTTAATTAAATAAATACAGTAATACAGTACAGTAGTATCAGATTAGCAAAGTTAAATATCTTTGTTTTGGTTCCCCAATGAGACAATTTTACTAATTTAAAAAACGTCCTGGACGAGTCTAAGTCACATACGGTAAACACTGCCAGACGGACGACATGTTTTGTATCAGCGCATGCTTTTCTCGCGACGCCGCTGCTTTAGTCAGTCTGAAAATGAAAGGGTATGTATTTCCACCTAGTGGTTCACACAGGAATTGCAGGGAGCTGGCCAGAGGGGGCTCCTCTTCCTGGATGAAACACTAGCTGGAAATACAGAAATTAGGCTCAATTGTTTAACGCCATCGATCATCCGCTCTTGGGATTGGCTAAATTGGAGAAATATTGGCCGATCACATATTTTGACTAAAAATCAGCCGATACGATACATAGCCGATTGATCCTTCCATCTCTACCTATAGCGTGGCTGTATTTATGTTAATACTCATGGTTTAACTTTTACACGGTTGTTTATGATCAACAGAATGAAACACTACACATTTCTATCATCTTGCACATGTAAACACCCCTCCTGATGTATAGCTGCATGTATACAGAGCTGTGAAATAACGATTAGACCGCTGGTACCTTGTGTTCGTACGGAGGCGGAGCCGGACCCTGCCAGGGTGGAGGATGCGGAGGCCGTACGTGATTAGCATGGTTAGCGTACGGCCCGTGAGCCGGCTGGGTGCCTGACGGCCACTGCTGCTGAGGAGGGCTCGGTCCGTACCCGCCCGAATGGGGCCAGGCTTCAGGCTGGGGCCTCTGGGCGGGATACGGGGCGTTAGGTGGGCACCCCTCTGCGTAGTGTGGGTACGAACTGGGAGGGTATCCAGGTCCCTGTGAGAGGAGGAGTGAAGAACAAGAGAGATGCATAAAAGCTAATTAGGCCATAACTTGAGGAGCAGGGTGTACGAACTACTTCAATACGGCAGGAGAAGTGAACCTGTACGGCCGACACGCCCCTCGCTCTGGACCCAGTGTCTCCCCAGTCTTTCACTGGAACTACTGTACAACACCGTAGTTAATCTACTAAGAAGAATGGAACCACCTGAGACTCTGTGGCCGCTTAGTTTAGCTCCTAACCCTCTTCATATCTCGCTGGGAGGAAATAAGGAGGTGGAGGAAGCACTGGGCTTTAAATAAGTTCTCTTTATAGAACGATGTGCTACTGAATAGCTGGTATAAGTAGCAGGTCTTCAATAGGTGTACGTTTAAAAAAAATCGATTTTTCGATTCAATTCGATCTTCATTTGAATAATCCGATATCGATTCGTATGAACCCGAGAACGATCTTTAAAATTCGCATTCCAGCCCCCCCCCTGCCCCCCCTTTTCGTTAAGCATGGCTGGAGCACAAGTGAAGGCGCCCCAGAACCTGAAAGCAGATGTCTGGCTACATTTTGGATTCAGAAACCAGGACGCTATTCACGCTATTTACCATGACAACACTGGGGCACCATCTTTGTTTACTTTGTGTTAGAGTTTCTGGTGTAACCGCGGATACGTTGATACTAATTACAAGCAAAAAGACAACAAACCTATAAAATGACTAGCATAACATGTTCAGTTAGAGGGAGTCAGTAATTGGAAGAAGATGAAAACTTGGCTTGAACAACAGAGTTACAAACACAGCACATAAAGATCAGAGTGTTGGGGAGCCGCCTTCCAAAGAAGACCACCTGCGTCTCTGACTGAAGCTCTAAATTTAAAACCTCCACCCAAACCTCCGTATGTCTGCTCTTACCATTCTGTGGAGGAGAACCAGCACCAGAGCTTCCTTACCCAGAGAAATGTCTCGCTTATGAAGCTTATCGCTTAAACTCACCGTCTGTGTGTAGGAGGACACGCCCACCTTCCCACTGTGCAGGTACTGATACGCTTCAGTACTTTTATAGTTTTTCATTCCTTTTTATATCAGCCACCCACTGTGTTATTAACCTCAGACCACCTTCTCATATCACCCACCCACTGTGTTATTAACCTCAGGCCACCTTCTCATATCAGCCACCCACTGTGTTATTAACCTCAGGCCACCTTCTCATATCAGCCACCCACTGTGTTATTAACCTCAGGCCACCTTCTCATATCAGCCACCCACTGTGTTATTAACCTCAGATCACCTTCTCATATTACCCACCCACTGTGTTATTAACCTTAGATCACCTTCTCATATCACCCACCCACTGTGTTATTAACCTCAGACCACCTTCTCATATCACCCACCCACTGTGTTATTAACCTCAGACCACCTTCTCATATCACCCACCCACTGTGTTATTAACCTCAGGCCACCTTCTCATATCAGCCACCCACTGTGTTATTAACCTCCTCCCATGTAACTGTATTCATTTTGGTTAGCTGAGCGGAAGTTCTAACACAAAGGCGGAAAAAACACATGCTTGAAAGTGGGTGTGGCCAAATACTGTGAATATAAACATATAAACATTAATGTTTTTAGTAATGGTAGGTTGAGTGTTCCTTGGACGTTTACCACATTAGTTCTCTGAAAATCTCTTTTCATATTCAAACAAAACATATTATTGTAACTGAAATATCCCTAAACGAATCCATATTGAATTGAATCGAATTTGAATCGGGACCTTGTAAACCGGGATCGAATCGATACGGAAAAATCAGTGGCGATACCCAGCCCTAGTCTTCAATGACCGCCCTACTGTCCTGCCGAATACTGGTGGAAGACTGACCATCACTCCCACTGTTTATACAGACTCAGTCAGAGACTGCCTCTACCTGTGCAGTTTCTAAAAACATTACCATCCAGTCTTCAAACAGAGAGTCTCTCAGCTCATCTTCTGAACTTTGCTTAATAAACTGTAAACACTGTGTGGACTGGTCTCCCTTTGGGAGTCTTGGTTCCTCTCAAGGTTTCTTGCTCCAGTGTTGAGTTTTTCCTCGCCACTTCTGTAACCAACAGTGCATCGTCCAGAACAACACTGCCCCCGGCGAAGCTACCAGTCAACTACTGTATGTACTTCATATCCAGTGCTCTCCCAGGCGTGGCTCTGCATAGCCACACCTTCCACGTGAAAGCACATGCACAAAACCAGGAAGCATCCATTTCTCAACAGCCAGCGCTCGAGCGATGCTCATCCCGAACTTCCCGGCTCATCTTCCACTGCCAGCGCTCCAACAACACTCGCCTGAACGCCTCTGGTGACTGACCTGACCTGGACGATGGTCGCCTTCCAGCTGTGTGATGATGCTCTCCTGGGGCGAGTGAGTGCAGCTGGACGCAGTACAGATTACAGAGAGTCCAGTGACCCGGTAAACACACGTACCACCGCCGCCAGGTCTCCATCGGGGTAACTTGGTCGGAATTGCCGGACCAGAGAGAGACAACAGCAGCTACCGCATCCCACCCATCCACTGACGCCAGCAAGAGGGCTACCTGCGTCTGCTGAGCCTGACCTTTGGCCACCTTGGCCGCTGTCCTTGCTGCCTATGGTCTCAGTCACAGTCCTCGGTGGGGTTCGGTTCTCTGTACCAGTTCTCTGCTTTACAGAGTTTACTGTTTCTCTGCGGTCTGCTGAGGGACGACCCCACTTCTGACACCAGTGCGGCTGAGCAGCAGTGGAGACCACCACACAGCGCTCCCAGAACAGGCACACACCTCAACAGGACTGGCCACTATATCGTTCTGATCCCCTCCCTAAATAACACATGCAAAAACTGTGCATACAGGGTGAGTCAAAAGTCTTAGGACACCCTTTTATTTCAGAACTGAAAGGGAAGATGACGTATCTGAATACCCCAGCCGTGACGGGTGAGGGGGTCTATCTTTTAGGCTATGTTCCGAACATGTCCCCCATCTTGAAAGCCGCCATATTGTATCAAGGTTTTTCCAATGGGAAGGTGGTCGTGCAGCAGATCAAAGAAGACCACAACTGTCTCAGAAATCGACGGATGCAATCAGATTTGCAATATCTCTTGTGGTTTAGATCTGAAGGTGCAGCTCAGCACCAAGGACAGCACCCTGAATTTGTTGTTCAATGTGGTGGTAGTTACAACTTTCTTATAAATATATGTGTATTTATAGGATTTTCACATTACATGTTTCCATAATATTAACAATGATTCTGCATTTTCAGAGAAAAAGAGAAAAGAAAAATAAATAAATAAATAAAAACAATAAATAAAATAAAATAACATGCACAGTGAAATAAAGGGGCACACTACAGTAGGCTCACAAACATCCACAGAATCAACTGAGCAATGCAAAAACTTCTATTGACCCGTAGACTATTGTATCTAACCTGAAATCTCCATAATTAATAAAGACAGATCTCAGGATGCCGTGAGCACAAACGCTGGTCACAGCTGTGGCGCGACAGCAGTAAACATCATTATGTAAACAGATGAATGGAAGGCTGATGAAGGAACCGCCTGCAGCCGTTAAGCTCATGCGGTTTGGGTTGCTTTACATTTGAAGCCCACCCTCGAGCTGCTACATAACCATGTAGAACAGAGCATGTTGAATATGTGCACCTACCCCTTGGCAGTGCGGCACAGGATAAGGGGGCTGAGAAGAACTCCCCGTGGTTCTGTCGGGACAGGCCTGATTGTGGTACTGGGGTGGTTGCCGCGGAGGAATCTGGTCGCTGCAGTAGAACGGATTGGAGGGGTGCATCATGTTTGCTGAGTACTGTCCCGGACTGTACACCCCGTTGGGATATCCTGACATCGCCTGGAAAAGGTCACAGCACACTCAGCTTTCCAACCAAAGCCTCTCTGGAGCTGCATTCGTTTCACTGGGGGTGGTTCTGCAATCCAGTATGAATCTGTGGTGTTTATAGTCTGACAGTAATAACTGTGAAATGATTATAATCCAGTATGAATCTGCAGTGTGTGTAGTGTTTACAGTCTGACAGTAATAACTGTGTAGTGATTTTAATCCAGGATGAATCTGCAGTGTGTGTAATGTTTACAGTCTGACAGTAATAACTGTGGAGTGATTATAATCCAGTATGAATCTGCAGTGTGTGTAGTGTTTACAGTCTGACATTAATAATTGTGGAGTGATTATAATCCAGTATGAATCTGCAGTGTGTGTAGTGTTTACAGTCTGACAGTAATAACTGTGGAGTGATTATATACCAGTATGAATCTGCAGTGTGTGTAGTGTTTACAGTCTAACAGTAATAACTGTGGAGTGATTATACTCCAGTATGAATCTGCAGTGTGTGTAGTGTTTACAGTCTGACAGTAATAACTGTGTAGTGATTATAATCCAGTATGAATCTGCAGTGTGTGTAGTGTTTACGGTCTGACAGTAATAACTGTGGAGTGATTATAATCCAGTATGAATCTGCCGTGTGTAAAGTGTTTACAGTCTGACAGTAATAACTGTGGAGTGATTTTAATCCAGTATGAATCTGCAGTGTGTGTAGTGTTTACAGTCTGACAGTAATAACTGTGGAGTGATTATAATCCAGTATGAATCTGTGTATACTGTTTACAGTCTGAAAGTAATATTTGTGGGGTGATTTTAATCCAGTATGAATATTTCATTCAGAACCAGTCTGGGAATGCTAATAGAGACTCAGTAAAGCTTTATGCCGTACCTGTGGATTGTACGGTGCTTGTCCATTGACCTCTGCTCCAGATGGGTACGCGTTACCGTAGGGTCCTGCTGTATGTGAATGGGGGTACCAATAGTTTGGTGGATAGCCGCAATAGGGATTTGAGTCCTGTGGTAAAGCAGTACAAAGTTAAAAATTTTATTTATTTCAGATCTGAGATGGTAAAAGTATGTCACCCTCTTGTGCAGCAGTAACTGCGGCTATAAACGTTTCCGGTCTGGACTTTGACTTGGTCGTTCCAAACATTAACTTTATTCAACTTTAACCATCTTTGGTAGAATGTCACGTGCACCAATGTCTTGCTGCATGACCCACATTTTCTTGAGATCTGATGATAACGAGCCGTCCTGGCCCAGTTGCAGCAAACCAGGCCCAAATCATAATACTACCACCACCATGTTTCACAGATGGGATACTGTTCGTATGATAGAATACAGTGATTTCTTTTCCCCAGATTTAACTCTAGATAATAATATATCTCCAGATATACTGATGTTTTTGTCTCACTTGTTAAATATGGCACGCTTTATCTACTGTTAGGAAAATCCGACTACAGTTCAGTTCATATTTATGCAGAAATATAGAAAATTCTAAAGGACTCACAAACCGTAAGTGGTTTCAACAGGTTTAACATTAACACCAACATCATCCAGCACATACACCTACTTGATTAACTGAATTAAGTGTGCTGGATCTGCACTGGGGAAGTGAGTGTGTTGCTTACCACTACATATAAAACAATTAACATAACTTCAAAACTAATTGGAAACTAATTGTAATAATAGTCTGGCAATGTACAACACCTACAGCAAAGAATACTAATAAAACTAGAGGCAACATATAGACTACATAAGTTTACATTTGTTACTCACACAAAACATTATTGTTTACATTTGTTACTTGCAACTTGCACTTTATGGCTGCTGCTCTTCATACATCCACATAAAAGCACGCAACTTTTATTTTGTATTTTTTAATATATATATATATATCTTTATATATCTATATAAAAATACTTTTATTTACTTCAACTTCATATTATATTTTATATATTTTGTATATATTTTTATTTCTTTTTTGTTATCTTTATCTATTGGTGAATGGAGGAACAGCAAAGTAAGAATTTCATTGTACAGTGTAACTGTCTGTTCTGCTGTGCATATGACAATAAAACTCTTGAATCATGTCTCATAATATATTATCTACACCTGTACTGATGTCCAACAACAGTATTGATTGTTTTTAACGGTATCTATACTGAGAGATAGTCATTTATCAGATTTATACAGTATTGTCTTAGCATAGAGCAGCATCTGATATCGTGATACCGAGATATATTTGGATAATATCGCGATATTTAATCCAATCAGTACCGCCAAGCCCAGCACAAGTTCGGGGCTTTCTTTTGTTTTTACTTCTTCTAAACAGCAAAGTAAAGGTCCTAAGTCTCCAAAGTCCACATGGTTTATGTAACAAATTCATTTTCTCAAAAATACTGACCAATGTTAGCGACCAAACCTCTCAGAAAACGAGATAATGAGAGAAGTTGGCCGGACGGCTAATGCTAACCTAGGCTACATCCGCGGAAACTTTAAGAAGACCGCTCCAGTATTCTGTTGTAGTGACGTTTCTATATGTTTATCTTCACGTTAAGGTGTTTAAATCTTATAGGTTTGTGTTTAAATTAATATCCTGAGTTAATATTCTTAATATCCTGTTAATAAAAGCAGAGAGCCGTCGTGCTAATGCTAACTTAAACGAGGCTGAAGTTACCTACACGAATCTTCCAGTTCCACCTTAAATGGTGCAGCAGATATTAAACAACGCTCGAGGCGCCAGACTGTACCTGCTGCAGCATTTAAGGTGGAACTGAAGATTAGAACAAGAAGCTGGCGAATAGGACTGTTTAAGCCAATACAGCTTACTACAGCTTAGCCGGACAACCACGTTAGGCAAAATATATAAATATTAAGTAACATTTGTGGCCGAATTTGTAGTAAACCTGATATTTAGGCCGGTATCAAATGTATAGCTTAGCTTAGCTTAGCCCCGGTTCGTACCATCGCTCCGCTCCAGCTGCTCTCCGGGTTGTATCCTGGGCTCCAGCCCGCTTTAGGCTGCTGCATGTGCCGCTGCTGCTGCAGGAGCCACGCCGCCTCCCCGCTTCTCTCGGCTCCGGCGGAGTCGTAGGCCATCCACCGCTAGCAGGACGCTATTATTACTACTATTACTATTATTATTATTATTATTTTATTATTAATCACGCCATCGTGTCGGATGTAGCTGCAGTCTGACTGAATCTCTGCGCTGCTGCAGCTTGACCCGAGTAATTAAATATTTATTTAAATCGCCCGAAACCTTTTTTTTTATTTCATAGAAATTCGTGTTAATATTTAAATATATACATTTAAATAAAATGTCAATCTCTGCGTTTATCAGTTTAATTATTTAAACATACAAAGTGCTGCAGACTAAAACGGAAAAAAGCAAACAGCCAATCAGAGTCCCGGACTGGGAAGCACCTGGCCAATCACAGGTAAGAAAGCGAAAACGGTGACCAATCATTATTAGATATGGACGCGTAAATTAAATCACCAATCAGAGATTAAACAGAAAACGGGCCAACGAATCAGAAATTAAGACGAATGAATTTCTAGCCAATCAGAGGCCGGTGCCGCGTGTCGATTCACAAAGGTTAAAAATGTTAAAATATGTATACGAAACAACATTTAATAAAAAATATACAGATATAAAATAAAATAATATGAAGATCAAACAATAATAGAAGTGATCTTTAAAAGGATATAAAAATCTAATCTTTAAAAATATAAAAATCTGATAATTTATAATAAATTAATAAAATAAATAAAAATTGAATAGAAAGTTGGCAACCTGTGAAAAAATTACATAGGCATTTTGATCCAAATTAAAAAGTAATTTTAGGGGGAAAATGAGTAAGTAAAAGGCAAAAATAGCTAATAAATAATAAAAAGACGTGAGTTAAATATAAGCCATGAAACTAATCAGAAGGTTTATATTTAAAATATATTTTAAAAATAAAAGTTAAAAGTGATTTTAAAAAGGAACCACAAATGATCCAAATCTGACTCAAATTTATAGTAAGTTAATAAGATAAACGAAAAGCTAATATGATAAATAAAGCTGATAATTAAATCATGTAAATACAAATGCATTTTGATCCAAAGAAAATAAAAAGCTAATAAAAGAAATAATAAATAATAGAAGTATGTGAGTTGAATATAAGCAATAAAACTCATTTAATTTTAATTTAAACTTAAAAATAAAAGCTGGCCCCTCAAAGGGTCTGTGTTTTGGAAATTGAAAAGAGTTTGAAAACGTTAAAAACAATGACAAAACAACATTTAAATCATATAAAGATAGAAAGCAAAATAATGTGAAAATAAAAAACAATAGCTATAAAAAGTTAAACGTGATTTTGAAAACGTACCACCAACGACACAGATCTGAAACTTAATTTTGATATACTCAAGCAAATCACGTTTTTGATCCAAATGTAAAAAATAATAAATAAAAGGCTTATAAATTGGCTAATGAATAATAAATGTATGTGAGTTAAATATAAGTCATAAAACGAAATAAAGGGTTAAAATTTAAATAATAATAATAAAAAAGTTTTAAAATGCGAGCTGGCCCTTTAAATGCTCGGTGTGACTCGGAAGTCTTTATGTAAGAGCGTGGCTGTTGAAGCTGCTCTGTCAGAGAATTAATAATAATAATAATTAAAATAAATAATACTATAAAATATAAAAAGTCATACACATATTGAATAAATAAACACATGTTTAAGAAATAAAGTGTTAATAAAAACAGCCCTTTAAAAGTCCGTGTGACCCGGATGTTCCTGGATAAGAGCGCCGCTGCTGGAGCTGGTTTCTGTACAGGGGGTCTGGATCGCACCTCAAACTCCGCATGTCTGCAGGATGAACTACATGCCGGGCACCGCCAGCCTCATCGAGGACATCGACAGTAAGTCCAGCAGCTCCGGTGGGCTTCACTCCGGTGGGCTTCGCTCCGGCTGCGAGCAGCTGAAGCTCCGAGTAGCGCTGCAGCTGGAGCTGGTTGGTTCCGTTCCACCTTAAATGATGCAGCTCTGGAGCTTCTTCAGACTCAGACTGAAACGGAGACACTGTTTAAGGTGGAACTGACAATTCCAACAGAAGTCTACCTCAGCCTCTCACTGGAGATACCAAACACCACACTACTCCTTATATCACATTGTAGAGAGAGAGGGAGAGACAGATGGGGAGAGAGAGACAGACTGAAAGAGAGGGTGAGATGGAGAGAGACAGACTGAAAGAGAGGGTGAGATGGAGAGAGACAGACTGAAAGAGAGGGTGAGATGGAGAGAGACAGACAGACAGACAGGGAGAGAGAGACAGACTGAGAGAGGGTGAGAGAGAGAGAGAGAGACAGACAGACGGGGAGAGAGAGACAGACTGAAAGAGAGGGTGAGATGGAGAGAGAGACAGACAGACGGGGAGAGAGAGACAGACTGAAAGAGAGGGTGAGATGGAGAGAGAGACAGACAGACGGGGAGAGAGAGACAGACTGAAAGAGAGGGTGAGATGGAGAGAGACAGACAGACGGGGAGAGAGAGACAGACTGAAAGAGAGGGTGAGATGGAGAGAGACAGACTGAAAGAGAGGGTGAGATGGAGAGAGACAGACTGAAAGAGAGGGTGAGATGGAGAGAGAGACAGACTGAAAGAGAGGGTGAGATGGAGAGAGAGACAGACTGAAAGAGAGGGTGAGATGGAGAGAGAGAGACAGACTGAAAGAGAGGGTGAGATGGAGAGAGAGAGACAGACTGAAAGAGAGGGTGAGATGGAGAGAGAGAGAGACAGACTGAAAGAGAGGGTGAGATGGAGAGAGACAGACTGAAAGAGAGGGTGAGATGGAGAGAGACAGACTGAAAGAGAGGGTGAGATGGAGAGAGACAGACAGACGGGGAGAGAGAGACAGACTGAAAGAGAGGGTGAGATAAAGACAGACAGATGGGGAGAGAGAGACAGACTGAAAGAGAGGGTGAGAGAGAGAGATGAAGATGAAGATCTGCTGAGAGTGTATTTAGGAGAAATCTCAGACTGTGTTCAGTTATCAGCTGAACATTAACATTAAGATGTGATTAACATTAACATTATGTTCTGATTATATAAAATATTTTTAAGTGCCTGTTTGTAAATAAAGATCAGCCTTTGATGTTTATATTGTCACCGTCCAAAGAAAAACATTTCTATTCTGGTTAATTTTTATAATTTAAACACGACAGCTGATCTTTATATCTGTGAAAGTTTCATGATGAATGGACCAATAGAAACACTCCAAACTCACTTGGGGGAAATTCTGGTTCCATAGACTTACATTGAAAGTAAAGAAGGGTTTTGGTCTCTCCTGTAAAGTCACTGTTTTGGAGGTACTTGTTTTACTTTGGACAGCGACATCATCTTCACGAAGATATAGTAATTTGATCATTACAGGAGAGAAGTTATGATTAATAACTCAAATCTGGACTGTCTGGGGGGTCCGAGAACCTATTGGAAGACCTCTGGTGTAGAGTGACAGGAGCCAATCAAATGTAGCCACCATGAAAAATGGGCTCTTTGTTGTTCAGGCCATGTTGTCTGTGTGGTGGTCATAATTTCTTCATTCCACAGATCTCAGATCAGCATAATGTAAACAGAGTCATTCAGAGTGGCTTCAGTGTAGATACAGTCAGATCTGTTCACAGTGGAGGTGAATGGAACCAGACGTCCACCTCTAAAAGCTCTTCACAGAAAGTTATTACAGTAGATGGTTGTGAAGACGCTCTCTGACGTCTGAGATGTTGTTATACACTGGCTGTGTCTCAAATCCTACTGAGCTCCTACATAGGCAGCCTTTTACATCATAGTATGTGCTCCCGTCATGTAGACTGTCCCAATTCTTACATACCTTAAACATGCTGCTACTGAGGAACCTTATTTACACCTGATTTTAAGGAAGCTTTAAACGCTTCCTGAGCCGCTAAGACAATCCCATGATGCACCGCAGGCTAATCTAGGAGCAGTGAAGTGGTTTTAAAATGTGAGTTATTTTGATTCTCTGGAGTTTTAATGTGTTTCTGGTCATATAATCACACAAAACAGTATTTAATTATCAACTCTGTAACGAGTCCTTCACCATTTACACTTTATACTCCAGACATTAGCATTTATACTAGCAGATTTTTAAGCCTCGGGCTATTGTTTTGGATGCCGGCTGGTAGCTTAGCAACCAGCTAAACCACCGGTGACGTGCTGCAGTGGGCGGGAACAAGCCGTGACGCAGTCTCTCTCTAACTAGAGCGTCTCAGTAATCTGTTTTATGAGGAGAGATGAGGAGAGAACACTGATACTTACACACTCACTACCTAGACAGCCTACTTACACACTCACTACCTAGACAGCCTACTTACACACTCACTACCTAGACAGCCTACTTACACACTCACTACCTAGACAGCCTACTTAGACTGTCTCACTAGGGTTTGAGACACAGCCAGTAATTAGGAGAAGAATTGGGCTTTAAACTCTGTTCATGGTGGAGGGATACAAGGCAAAATAGTCCCCGAAAGAAAACGGATGCCCCTCTGAATGGCTCAGGTATGTGAGTCTGTGAGGTTCCTCATGAGAGATGATTTTAACCGTTCTCCTCTCTCCCTCCAGAAAAGCACCTGGTTCTGCTCAGAGATGGGAGAACGCTGATTGGGATCCTCAGAAGTATAGATCAGTTTGGTATGTAGACCTGCTATTGAGTTACAGCTCGTGTTCAAGCTCAGCATCTGACGGGGTTTGAGGTTTTCCAACATAGGCTCTGACTCAACTCAACTTGTTTTGAGGTGCAGTTACTTTGTTGTCCTCTGCAGATACAGGAGTCCCCTCAATGTAGAGAAAACAAAACCAAAACAAGAGACTTTTGAGGAAAACTACCTCAGAGTTCAGCCACGAGGCGGCTCTGGTGCTCAAAGGTGACACGAGGATACACTAACTTGGATATGTGTTTGGGGTGATAGTGCCGATTCTCTCCGGCCAATCAGCAGCCTGCAGCATTATTACATCACCTTTTGGTATCAGCTCAGTTCGCTTGGAGCCTTGATGGAGGTGATACCAAATAAAGTACTCTAAACACATATCGTACACATATGGTATCATGCAATTCACAAACAATATTGTCCATTTCACAATTAATGTAAGTGTATCAGATGATTTTTAAAGAATAAAAATGTTTGTATTAAAGTCTATTTTTGTATAGAGGCTTATTTTACATATAGTCTATTATCAGTAATTCTCAGTCCTCTGTCTAAATCTCCTGGTACGACCACCAATCCAAGTTAAGGATGTTATTGGACTAATTGGTTGTTAGGACACTCTTGATCAATTGTGATCACAGCTGAAAAACATTCTACTAATAAGTGAGTATAAAAGGGAACAACATTCTAGGTTAGTTTAGTATCTGAAGATCAGCAGTTCATGGCTTGCTGACCGACTCAAAATGACCAGAAAGAAACAACTTTCTTTAGAGACCCGTCAGTCCATTGTTGTGATAAGGAAGAAGATCCTCCATTAAAACAAGAACATTTCACTGTGATCCCAAACTTTTGAGCAGTAGTGTATTTACACACACTGATCAGCCATAACATTAAACCACCTCATTATATCTCCACTCAGTGTCCACTGTATCAGCTCCACTGACCATACAGGACCTCCACTCACTGTCCACTGTATCAGCTCCACTGACCATACAGGACCTCCACTCACTGTCCACTGTATCAGCTCCACTGACCATACAGGAGCTCCACTTACAGACTGTAGTTCATCTGATTCTCTGTATACTTTATTATTCTGTTCTTTAATGATCAGGACCCCCACAGGACCACAGAGCAGATACTATTAGGGAGGTGGGTTATTCTCAGCACTGCAGTGACACTGATGTTGGTGTGTGTTGTGCTGGTGTGAGTGGATCAGACACAGCAAGTTTTGATTTTCTGTATTGTTTAGTTTTTTTTCAGTATTGATATAGGTATTTTTCAAAAATCTGTTTTCATTAGTGTATAATTTGCTGTAATTACAAATGTTGTGGTTCCTTAGCTTTGAATGAGCCTTCATATCTACATAGTCACAGTGTGGAAGATCAACCAAACTAGAAAAGAGCATCTCCAGAAGAAGAACAATGGCTAGGCTAATCATTCTGTTGCCTTTAAGCAACTTCAGTTAGCAGGAAGCCAACACTGAGACCCCGCCCCCCCCTAATATGGAGGGAGTATTTAATACACTGCTTACATCTGTGGATGTTGGCCACTAAGGACGTGCGACTGGTTAACAAGAAATTCCAAGGCTAATAGAATCTTTTTTAAATCTTTGTGATTTCGGCCTTGAGAACTAGTGGATGTGGATAGAAATATATATTTGAAAGCTTTTGTGATGATTATTAAATAATAATTGTAATAATTGTTAAATAATCTGACTGGTTTTAGTGGTGTGCAGTAACACAGTGTCCTTTCTCTCCCACAGCCAACTTAGTGCTACATCAAACAGTGGAGCGAATCCATGTGGGTAAGAAATTCGGAGACATACCCCGAGGAATATTCGTCGTCAGAGGGGAAAATGTTGTCCTGCTCGGAGAAGTAGTAAGTACTAGAGGTGTAAGAAAATATTGAAATATCGAATTTTTAGTATCAATTATTAATTAACAGTTTACATGCAGAGATTCCTGGTAGACAGTGAATCATAGTGTGTTGTGTTTAAACCTCTGGCCACTAGATGGCAGTGTTGTAATTGATTTTCAGCTCCACTCCAACATTAACAAGCAGCACAAGGGTGCAATGCTATTGTAACCTTATCCTATAGTAGTGAAATAAACCAAGTCTACAGTTTCTCATTAGGTTGAATGTATAACTCTAACTGTAGGTATTGTATATAAACTGAGTTACAGTTTCTCATTAGGTTGAATGTATAACTCTAAATGTAGGTATTGTATATAAACTGAGTTATAGTTTCTCATTAGGTTGAGTGTATAACTCTAAATGTAGGTATTGTATATAACCTGAGTTACAGTTTCTCATTAGGTTGAGTGTATTACTCTAAATGTAGGTATTGTATATAAACTGAGTTACAGTTTCTCATTAGGTTGAATGTATAACTCTAAATGTAGGTATTGTATATAAACTGAGTTACAGTGTCTCATTAGGTTGAATGTATAACTGTAAATGTAGGTATTGTATATAAACTGAGTTACAGTTTCTCATTAGGTTGAATGTATAACTCTAAATGTAGGTATTGTATATAACCTGAGTTACAGTTTCTCATTAGGTTGAATGTATAACTCTAAATGTAGGTATTGTATATAAACTGAGTCAGTTCAGCTGCTTGTCTCTCTGTAGGACCTCGACAAAGAATGTGACCAGATCCTCCAGAGAGTTTCCATCGAGGAGATTCTGGAGGAGCAGCGTGTGGAGCAGCAGGCCAAGCAGGAGTCTGAGAAGAGGAAGCTGCAGGCGGTGAAGGAGCGAGGCCTGTCCATCCCTAAAGCCGACACTCTGGATGATTTCTGAAGCAGCGCTAGGTTCTAGTTTGTTCTAGTTTGTTTTGTTTTAGTGTATGTTGGTTGTACACGTGTCCTTTATGAACGTCTCAGAAGATGTGATCATGACTGTTTTTGTTTTATGTGAATCACGAGCGGCGTGACGATTACTCGCCATCTTTTACTTTCTCCTCCTGGCCGACGGGAATGGGTCATACGGGAATAGAGGATGGACCAAACAGAAGCACTTGGCCTGCTGGCTTTTAGTTGGAACTTTAAGAATAATGGAACCTTAAACTCAGTGTTTGCGTTCGTTATGTTGCTGTTTGAGTTCAGTCACGCTGTAAACCACTGAAGATATTTTTGTTCTATTAAACCTATTTTGTACTGAACGTCCTGCGGGTTTTTGGCTTGTTGAGTCACTTGAAGTGCTTAAAGAGCCCATATGATACATTAATTCTCCCCTCCTTGAAACGAATTTGGTGTTGAATGTAAACACTGTGGAGGTTTTGGTGCATACGAGGACATCAAGAAGTAGAAGTGGTCTTGTTTTTTAAATTAATTGTTTTTGTGATGTCACAAAAACCAAAGCATTTAAACATATCCACCTGATTGGAGAGGGTTGAGCTGCAGCCTGGGGCGTTCCTGTACAAGCAGAATAAACCCCCCAAACCTATACGGCTTGAACAGTACCACCCCCAACAGTCCAATACCCCCAACAGTCCAATACCCCCAATAGTCCAATACCCCCAACAGGAGTGTTTAGTAGTGATGTGAGAGAATAAGTTCAGAGATTATAACAGAGGAGGATGTATTTCAGATTAGAAAAGTAACAGTTACTCTAGTTGCTTCACTGTAGATTACATGTGGGTGTTTTCTGTGTTTTTCTGAGCACTAGCGCCACCTACTGTTCCAGAAACTACATAACACATACGTCACGGTTACTTTGTTTTATAATTGAATAATTCTACAATCGAAGGTAACGTGGAATCACCTAATCCAATATTAATCGACTCTGGAAGGACTGGAACATGTCAGTCGTGCTGCTAAAGATTAACTTTGGAAATAAAACGTAACTAAATCATAAATCAACACCACAGTTTTTTGTAAACGGTGATGATTTGTCGAAGGTCTGAACGTGACGGACTGCGCCGTGTCCAGATAGATAGATTCAAATATGGCCAAATGAATAAAACAGACTGGACAGTAGAGGGCGCACTGTTACTGTGACGAACTGACGATCTTAGCACGGCAAAGTGTGAAACTACAGGAAAGCAGAACTGATAAAAACGAGGAACAGATAGATCATGCTGTAGCCAATGAGGAAGAGGCGCGGTTCTGTGTTGAAGCGAATGAAAAAGCGAGGACGTTCTTGTTTTAGCCAATGAGAACGAGGGGGCGTTCCTGAAAACAGTAACCCTATTGGTGGCCTGTTTTAGCCTACAACGGTTTAGCTTTATCCCTTCATCCTGAAGTCATAAGAATCACCTCAGCCTGAACTGCCCCCTGTTGTTTGGAGCAGATTAATGCATGTAAATGAGCTCTTGATTTTTTTTGATTGCCGACTTTCAGAAAGCAGTCCAGGCTGAAACACCCCTTATAGCTTCAGAGCGAGCGGGTGAAGCTGAACTGCTGGTTGTTGGTTGTTCCCCCTTCAAAGGAGAGCTCCTCCCATTTTTATGATAGTTTGGGGGTGTGTCCGAAATCTCCTACTGAATCAGCAGCTATTGTTATGTAGGCGAACACAGCACACTGTGTATCCCATGATTCACCTGGAGTCGTGGATGAATTCAGAGTGGAGTAAATAAACGGTGTAAAGCTGAACGTCGGCTGTGTGTACGTAGCTACTGCTAGTGAACTGCCGCTACAGAAGTTAGCGCTACTGCTGAGATAAACAATGATTACATTCCTCCAATTTCATCTTCTCTGATCTACAGCTCCACACCGTCTGATACATAATCAGACAAAAACACAGATCAGAGTCACTAAAAGATCTAAATCTGTCAGTAAACAAGCTTTTAAATGAACAGCAGGACTTTTACGGTGGTGGTCTGACGTCTTGTGTCACAGGACGCTGGTAATATGGTGGACGTAGTACGTCTGAGCTTGTGTGGTACTAAAACTCTCCTACTGAACCTACCTACTAGTCTACCGCTCGAGCAGCACGTACCGAGTCTAATCTAGTACCTACTGACTAGCAGGCGATATCGGACGCACCCTGGGCCTTAAACTCCATACATGGTGGAGGGATACATGCTGGACGCTGTGAGGTTAAAATAGTCCTCAAAGATTTGATCATTTCAGATTTATCCCAATCATCAACGTTCATATGAACTCAAAAGACGTGTGTAGGTTCACTGGTGGGTTTGATAGTACAAAACAATACAACATGTATACTCGTGGACATGGAGACCCCTGGTTCCCATCACCACCACTGTAAACAACATCTGCATCATTTCACGCCAGAACTCACTCTGAGTCTCTCAGTTTACACCTCGCACACTAAATTATGGAGAACTTTTCAAAACGTCCCCTCAACTTGCCCTGACTTGACCCAGATGATGCGCTATTGCAATGCAAGTTGGGAGGAGGGGGGCATCCAAAGGCCAACCCGGCCAGAGCACGGTTCTGAGCCTCTCTGAGGTTGTTGTACTCAGAAATGCTGACGCGTGAAGTTTATTTGTGTGAAAGTTATTTCTGGGATGTGTCCAGTATTGCATGCTGGGCTTGTGTAATCGATGACCAGCTCTGTGTAATTCACTCTTCTGCCACAAGGTGTCACCAAATACTGATTCAAGAATAGGAGCAACAATCACATTTACTTTCAGTTACATAGAAATATGTTGGCATTTTTATGCCAAAGCTTCCATAAAATTATCTGATATTATTATTATTATTATTATTATTATTTTATTTTATTTATTTATTTTCTTTTTTTCTGCTGTGTCTAAACGCATCTGTTCAGACCCAACAAAGCTTAACGGTTTTGTGCCACCCGAAGATTTCGAACAGTTTCCGCAGCAGCTATACAAAAGACTTCCTGCTGTGGGTTCCTGAGAGAGATATGCAGATAAAACACATCAGCAGTGAGTCTTCAGAGCTTTCTCTGGAAGTGGTATCGGTACCTCTTTCTCTGAGCTGCAGAACCTTTATTTGCCAGTGAAGAACCAAAAGATGCATTGCTGAACATTGTTCAAGGGGCCCTAATTAGCTCATAGCCCCCGTCTGATGGTTTAAGACTGGGGTGCCCAATCCCGGTGACCTCTGAGTCCAGATCTGGCTCTACTATTCAGATGACCCTGAAGGCCTACAAGGCTTGGATCAGGTGTGATAGACTATGATTGTAGCTCAATTCTGATGTAAGATTTAATTCCAAACCACAACCACTTAACAGTTCACCACAATATAACTGATTTAAAAGGCCACAATTTGACAAACTAGTTAAACTATAACAGGATCAAGATAAACAACTTATTTTACATTCTACATCAAAACACAATTTCATTTCAACACTTAAATGTTTTTATTTTAATGAACGAAAGCTTTAGTCTGACAGAATGAATTAAGGTAGCTTGACACTATTCCACGCTTTCCTGTGCACTACATAGGGCGCTATTTGGGACGCAGCCTTGTCTAACACAACTAATACATACGCTAAAGCTAGTGGCTGAATCTCAAATGGCTCCCTGCTCCCTATATAGGCTGCTAAAAAAGTCACTAAATTACGCTTTCTATACACAAAAAGTGCGCTTAATGTTAAACAGGAAGTCGTGCAGCCTCCCAAATTGCTTACTTTTAGGCCAACAAAGGACTATTAGGCTGCAGAAGCGCACCTACCTAGTGCACTATATAGGGAGTAGGGAGCAGAATGCTAACCGGCGCTAGCACAGTTAGCAGCGACCATAGAGCCAAACGAAGTAAATTAAAAACAAAGAAGGTGCTAAAAGGATAAAAAAGCAGTGAGAATAAAGATAATTAGTATAACGTAAGTTGTTTTTTAACACGCATATGTGAGCCACGGTTTTTGGGTGTAGAAAGGATTCTTAGCCTTGAAGCTAACTGTGATGCTAAAGCTATCCCACTATAAGTGAATGGAGGAGATGCTAACAAGCTAGCAGCGCTAGCTACAGCTTCAAAACAGTGAATGATAAATAAATAAATTGAATAAATCTAGTACATCTAGAAAAGACAGTTCTCTAATGATTGTTTCGTAAGGACAAAGAACCACAAGTTCCACATAGAACCTTTTGTATCCTATGGTTCTATGTCTGGTGTAATGGTATGTATATGTGTTGTATGTGGTTCTACATTGAACCTGTTTGAGGTTCTATGTGGCATCAAAAAGTGTTCTGTTCATGTTACACACTTAAAATAGACACTTAAGAACCCATATTTAGAACCATGAACACTCAAGAACCCATATATAGAACCATGAACACTCATTAGTCCATATATAGAACCATGAACACTCAAAGGTCCCCTATATAGAAACATAAACAGTTAATAGCCCATATATAGAACCAATAATACTAAATAACCCCTACATAGAAAAACAAATACTCAAAGATCCCCTATGTAGAACCATGGACATGCAATAACCCATATATAGAACCATGAACACTCAAAGAACTTCTATATAGAACCATTAACATTCAAAGATCCCCTTTATAGAACCATGAACACTCAAAAATCCCCTATAAAGAATCATGAACACTCCACGAACCCCTATGCAGAACCATGGACACTGAATAACCCATCTATAGAACCTGAATCTATCTGAAGAACCTGTGCTTTTTCTAAAGAACCCTTAAAGAACCTTTTTTTTACACTGATGGATAATGTGTTTAGAACCATAAACACATTATCCATCAATCTAAAGAACCATTTCTTACCGCCAAGAACCCTTTAATTATGTTCTTGGTTCTATACAGAACCATTTTCTTTGCTAAAGAATCCTTGGTGAACACGTGAGTAACAATAGCAGAACCCTTTTTGGTGCTACACAGAACTCCTAGCAAAAAGGTTCCATATAGAACCGTACACAACACATCAGTCTAAAGAACTGTTTAACACTGCGTAGAACCCTTTAATCATGTTCTTGGTTCTATACAGAACCATTTTCTTAGCTAAATAATCCTTGTCGAACACTTGAGAAACAATAGCAGAACACTTTTTGGTGCTACACAGAACTCCTAGCAAAAAGGTTCCATATAGAACCGTACACAACACATCAATCTAAAGAACTGTTTAATACTGCGTAGAACCCTTTAATCATGTTCTTGGTTCTATACAGAACCATTTTCTTAGCTAAATAATCCTTGGCAAACACGTGAGTAACAATAGCAGAACCCTTTTTGGTGCTACACAGAACACCTAGCAAAAAGGTTCCATATAGAACCGTACACAACACATCAATCTAAAGAACTGTTTAACACTGCGTAGAACCCTTTAATCATGTTCTTGGTTCTATACAGAACCATTTTCTTAGCTAAATAATCCTTGGCGAACATGTGAGTAACAATAGCAGAACCCTTGTTGGTTCTATACAGAACTCCTAGCCTTAAGGTTCCATATAGAACCATAAACACATTATCCATCAATGTAAAGAACTGTTTCTTACTGCCAAGAACCCTTTAATCATGTTCTTGGTTCTATACAGAACCATTTTATTTGCTAAAGAATCCTTGGTGAACACGTGAGTAACAATAGCAGAACCCTTGTTGGTGCTAGATACACAGAAGCAAAGCTCGAGCCAGCCTTTAATCAGAATATCTCCGTTCCACCTTAAATGATGAAGCGTCTAAATGGCGTCATTTAAGGTGGACCGGGAAGATGCGAACAAAAGGCTAGCGAACAGAAAGCCAGCACGTTCTCCGTCTACCCGAAGAACCAGCGTTTTTTCGAAAGAACCCTTAAAGAACCATCTTTTTTTTAAGTGTGTAGCCACGCCTCCCTCCCCCCCTTCTAGCCGCTGGAGGGCGGAGATATAGCGGGACCGAATGCGGAGAACATGGCAACCCTGTCCCCGCTGTAGGCCCACACACCGCCGGCTGGCAGCTTTTTATTTCATGTTCGGATCGGTGTGACACTCTGTTCGGACGCGGAACCGGGAGCTGCGGGGAATGCCGCACGGGAACCGGGTCAGGAAGAAGAAGAAAAAGTGCTGAACGAAGAACAAGACGCTGATTTAAAAAAAAAAAAAAAAGAAAGATAAAGAAAGCGGAGCCGCGCTTCGGTTGAGTGAGAGGAGGCGCCACCGGGAGAGGGAGCACGCCTGCAGCCGGGGGGCAGCGCACCGAGCCCGGCCAGGCAGGCTTAGGATCCACCGCGGGGGCCGGAGCTCCTTCGATCTTCAGTCTCTTCATCCTCTTTCTGGCATGCATCATCATCATCTTCATCATCATCATCTTCATCAGAGGATGTAAAGCTCGGCCTGCTCTTCCCCCCTTCCTCCTCCTCCTCCTCCACCACCACCACCTCCTCCTCCTCCCCTCAACTCCCCCAACGCACAAATCCTACAGCACATTTCTCCTTTAACTCTTTTAATATTAATTTATTTGTGTACATATATATTTCTTCTCTGCGCGCGAGCATCTGACCATGACACCCCTACGCATTACTCTGCGTGCGGCGCATGCAGACGTGCGTAAAATGCGCTGAATTTATTCGCAGCTCTTTTCCTCGCGGAGAGGAAAACGGGGGGACATACAGCAGAATTTCGACTTTTAAAAAAAAACAAAATTTTTTTTGCTTTTAATTGTTGTCCCTAAGCGGGCAAATATCGGAGTGGATTTTTAATGGAGCTGGAGAACATCGTCGCAAACACGGTACTCCTGAAAGCAAGAGAGGGTAAGTGATGCTCGGACTTTTATTGATATTAAATTGTAATTAAAAAAAAAATGTTATTTATTTTAAAAATCGGACTGAAATGGGAGCTGCACCTCCTGTGGTGATGATGTAATCTCACAACACTGATGCTGCTTTAACAGCTGCTTTAACGGCGAACCGAAAAAAAAGGGGGGGGACTTTTATTTCTATTATTTTAATATTATTATTTTTATTATTGTGGTTATTGTGTTTTTCCGTCGCCTCCTTTTCGCTTTTTAGCAACATGCCAACGTTTTGACAGTTAAGCTTTGACCCTGAGGAGAAAGACGAGGCTGAAGTTGGCTTTTCGAATTTTTCCGTTCCACCTTAAATGGGGCAGCAGTTTCATTCTGGCGCCTCAGGCGCCAGAATGAAACTGCTGCCCCATTTAAGGTGGAACGGAAAAATTCGAAAAGGAAGCGAACAGAAAAGCCTCAAAAAACCGCCAAATATCCTCAAAATATAACAAAAAAAGACCCAAACGTTAGCCAAACATTGTAAGCTAAGCTAGGCCCCCCTCTCCTCCTCCTCCCCCCTCGTGTGTTCGGAGGGACGTGAGCTGTGAGCTAAAGAAATATCTTATAGACTAAACTGAATCACTGGGACTCGACATGGAGCCCGTTTTCAAACCCAAAAAACGACAAGAAAGGTGATTATGTAGTGTGAGAAACACTTCTCGTCGACACCACTGAAGCCACACTAACCACTAGCGACTTCCTCTCCTGGTGCTCTCACACTAACAGGCCTTTGTCACTCACTACACCAGCTCTGTCTTCATTTGCTCATTTTCTTTGGCATTTAATTCTCTTTTTGTAACATCCTACATATAAATGATGATAGCCTGATAATCCAACCCAAGATAAACTGACGGTGGAGGCCTGAGTGCTAGCATTGGAGGCCAAACTCAAACCTGGGCTCAGGTTTTGGGGTTAAAACACAATTTTTGGGATTAAAACACCATTTATGGCCTATTTTTTTATATCCTGCACAGAAGTAATAAGAATCTAATAATATAAGCCCAAAATAAGATGACCGTGAAGGCCAAACTCAAACCTGGGGTCAGGTTTTGGGGTTAAAGCATGATTTTTGGGATTAAAAACACCATTTATGGCCTATTTTTCAACATCCTGCATAGAAGTAATAAGAATATAATAATCTAAGCCCCAAATAAGATGACAGTGAAGGCAAAACTCAAACCTGGGGTCAGGTTTTGGGGTTAAAACACAATTTTTTGGGGTCTTTATCTTCTTTTTTTAGCATCCTGCTAGAAATAATAATATTCTAATATTATAAGACCAAGATAAGATGATGGTGAAGGCCTGAATGCTATCATTGGAGGGCAAAATTAAACCTGCCGAGTTAAAATTCCTAACTTCTTTGTCTTTATCCTCTTTTATTTTGTTTTTAACATCCTACATGGAAGTAATAATAATCTAAGCCAAGATAAGATGACTGTGGAGGCCAAACTCTAAACTAAGGTCAGGCTTCTAGATTAAAACATCATTTTTGGGGTCTTTATCCTGTTTTTTTTGGAAGTAACAATAATCTAATAATCTAAGACCGAGATAAACTGACGGTGGAGGCCTGATTGCTATCATTGGAGGCCAAACTCAAACCTGGGCTCAGGTTTTGGGGTGAAAACACAATTTACGGGATTAAAAACACCATTTTTGGCCACCATTTTTTTAATATCCTGCATAGAAGTAATAAGAATCTAATAATATAAGCCCAAAATAAGATGACCGTGAAGGCCAAACTCAAACCTGGGGTCAGGTTTTGGAGTTAAAACACCATTTTTTGGTTCTTTATCTTCTTTTTTTAGCATCCTGCTACAGATAATAATAATAATCTAATATTATTATAAAACCAAGATAAGATGACTGATGCCTGAATGGAGGCCAAAATTAAACCTGCGGTTAGATTACGGAGTTAAAATTCTCAACTTCTTTGTCTTTATCCTCTTTTGTTTTGTTTTTAACATCCTACGTGGAAGTAATAATAATCTAAGTCCAAGATAAGATGACCGTGGAGGCCAAACTCAAAACTAAGGTCAGGCTTCTGGATTATAACACCATTTTTTTGGGTCTTTATCTTGTTTTCTTTAAATATCCTTGATGGAAATAATAATATAATAATCTAAGGCCGAGAGAAACTGACAGTGGAGGCCTGAATGCTAGCATTGGAGGCCAAAATTAAACCTGAGGTTAGATTTCATGATTAAAACATCCAATTTTTGGGGTCATGGAAGTAATCTAGTAATCTAAGACCAAGATAAGATGACAGTAAAGGCCAAACTCAGGTCAGCTTTAGGGTTTAAAACACTGATTTTGGGGTCGTACCCTGTGTGGAATAATAATAATCTAAACTCAAAATAAGATGGTAGTATATGCCGAACTCAAAACTGAGGTCAAATTTTGGGATTAAAACAAAATTCGTTGGGATCCTCTTTTTTAACATGTAAATGATAATCTAAGTAATCTAAGCCCAAAGTAAGAAGCTAGCATTGAAGGCCAAACTCAAAACCATAGTATGCTTTTTGAATATAAACCTTTTCTGATGCCTGTTATGCATTTAGCTCTGGTTTTAGGACTCGGGTGGCTGATATGATCATTCTGTTGTAATTATCGTGATCTGTTTGTGTGGTGGGTATCATCTGAAGACCTAACGATATGATATTATCGTAATGCTTAAGTCACAATTCTGTATTATTTTGATTCAGCGATGCGCTGAGTATTGTGATAACATATTGTGACTTGTTACCTTTTGTTTAGTTTATTTTTATAATCTATGTAATATAATATTGATGCTTGGCGTTCGAGTCTCCTTACATTCATTAGTGAGTGTAGTGTAGTGTAGTGTAGTGTAGTGTAGTGTAGTGTAGTGGGTCCAAATGCTTCTCTTCATGCTGTAGACTAGGGTTTGATTCCCCACCTGGGTGTACAGGCACACTGTATCACTACCTTCACCTACCTGTGTACAGGTAAACTGTACCACTACCTGTGATGCTGGTTGGTTGGTTGATGATGTAGGGTGTCGTGATGCTGGTTGGTCGGTTGATGATGTAGGGTGTCGGGATGCTGGTTGGTCGGTTGATGATGTAGGGTGTCGTGATGCTGGTTGGTTGGTTGATGATGTAGGGTGTCGTGATGCTGGTTGGTTGTTTGATGATGTAGGGTGTCGTGATGCTGGTTGGTCGGTTGATGATGTAGGGTGTCGGGATGCTGGTTGGTTGGTTGATGATGTAGGGTGTCGGGATGCTGGTCGGTTGGTTGATGATGTAGGGTGTCGTGATGCTGGTTGGTCGGTTGATGATGTAGGGTGTCGGGATGCTGGTCGGTTGGTTGATGATGTAGGGTGTCGTGATGCTGGTTGGTCGGTTGATGATGTAGGGTGTCGGGATGCTGGTTGGTTGGTTGATGATGTAGGGTGTCGTGATGCTGGTTGGTTGTTTGATGATGTAGGGTGTCGTGATGCTGGTTGGTCGGTTGATGATGTAGGGTGTCGGGATGCTGGTTGGTTGGTTGATGATGTAGGGTGTCGGGATGCTGGTTGGTCGGTTGATGATGTAGGGTGTTGTGATGCTGGTCGGTCGTTTGATGATGTAGGGTGTCGGGATGTTGGTTGGTTGGTTGATGATGTAGGGTGTCGGGATGCTGGTCGGTCGGTTGATGATGTAGGGTGTCGTGATGCTGGTTGGTCGGTTGATGATGTAGGGTGTCGGGATGCTGGTCGGTTGGTTGATGATGTAGGGTGTTGTGATGCTGGTCGGTCGTTTGATGATGTAGGGTGTCGGGATGTTGGTTGGTTGGTTGATGATGTAGGGTGTCGGGATGCTGGTCGGTTGGTTGATGATGTAGGGTGTCGGGATGCTGGTTGGTCGGTTGATGATGTAGGGTGTCGGGATGCTGGTTGGTTGGTTGATGATGTAGGGTGTCGGGATGCTGGTCGGTCGTTTGATGATGTAGGGTGTCGTGATGCTGGTTGGTTGGTTGGTTGATGATGTAGGGTGTCGGGATGCTGGTTGGTTGGTTGTTTGATGATGTAGGGTGTTGTGATGCTGGTCGGTCGTTTGATGATGGAGGGTGTTGTGATGCTGGTTGGTCGGTTGATGATGTAGGGTGTCGTGATGCTGGTTGGTCGGTTGATGATGTAGGGTGTCGGGATGCTGGTCGGTTGTTTGATGATGTAGGGTGTCGGGATGCTGGTCGGTTGGTTGATGATGTAGGGTGTCGGGATGCTGGTTGGTCGGTTGATGATGTAGGGTGTCGTGATGCTGGTTGGTCGGTTGATGATGTAGGGTGTCGTGATGCTGGTTGGTTGTTTGATGTAGGGTGTCGTGATGCTGGTTGGTCGGTTGTTTGATGATGTAGGGTGTCGTGATGCTGGTTGGTTGTTTGAGTATGTAGGGTGTCGTGATGCTGGTTGGTTGGTTGATGATGTAGGGTGTCGTGATGCTGGTTGGTTGGTTGATGATGTAGGGTGTCGTGATGCTGGTTGGTTGGTTGATGATGTAGGGTGTCGTGATGCTGGTTGGTTGGTTGATGATGTAGGGTGTCGTGATGCTGGTTGGTTGGTTGATGATGTAGGGTGTCGTGATGCTGGTTGGTTGGTTGGTTGATGATGTAGGGTGTCGTGATGCTGGTTGGTTGGTTGGTTGATGATGGAGGGTGTCGTGATGCTGGTTGGTTGGTTGGTTGATGATGGAGGGTGTCGTGATGCTGGTTGGTTGGTTGGTTGATGATGTAGGGTGTCGTGATGCTGGTTGGTTGGTTGATGATGTAGGGTGTCGTGATGCTGGTTGGTTGTTTGAAGATATAGGGTGTCGTGATGCTGGTTGGTTGTTTGATGATGTAGGGTGTCGTGATGCTGGTTGGTTGTTTGATGATGTAGGGTGTCGTGATGCTGGTTGGTTGTTTGATGATGTAGGGTGTTGTGATGCTGGTTGGTTATTTGATGTAGGGTGTCGTGATGCTGGTTGTTGGATGATGTAGGGTGTCGGGTTGTTGGTCGGTTATTTGATGTAGGGTGTCGTGATGCTGGTCGGTTATTTGATGTAGGGTGTCGTGATGATGTATGGTGTTGTGATGTAGGGTGTCGTGATGCTGGTTGTTGGATGATGTAGGGTGTCGTGATGCTGGTTGGTTATTTGATGTAGGGTGTCGTGATGCTGGTTGTTGGATGATGTAGGGTGTCGTGATGCTGGTTGGTTGTTTGATAATGTAGGGTGTCGTGATGATGTATGGTGTTGTGATGTAGGGTGTCGTGATGCTGGTTGTTGGATGATGTAGGGTGTCGGGTTGCTGGTCGGTTATTTGATGTAGGGTGTCGTGATGATGTATGGTGTTGTGGGCGGTGGTGTCATGGAGAGGGAGGAAGAGGGATCTGTGCTCGTAACTACTACAGGGTTGTGTTTGAGGTCAGTGAGTAAGAATTTGGTTCCTTATGATAAGGGCAGTCGTGGGAAAGTGAGTCCCCAGAGTGAAACGGAGAAGCCGGCCAGGCCCCCAATTACATCGCTCTTCCCATCAAGTGAGCGTGGTGGATGGATGCTGGTTTGTGGTTGCCCCCCCACGTTTACAGCGCTGCTTGGGAACTCGAGGGCAGCTGCAGCGGCTTGATGTGACAGTCTTAAAAAGGAATTCCGCCTGTTTTTAACTGAAGTTCTGCATAGCTTAGCGTTTGAGACGGGAGCAGAGAGATTCAGGACGTGTTTGGTGTAAAATGGTTGATCGTAGAGACTCAGATGTTGTTGTTGTGGTGGTGATGGGAATCAGGGGTTTTCATGTCAACACAAATATACACATTGTGTTTACTATCAAACCCACCAGTGAACCTACACGTGATTTTTGTATTCGGGATGTTGTATCTGAAATGCGAGCTTTTCTTTTCTTCTGTATCCCTCCGCCGTGAATAGATCAGTATAATTTATAAAAATATTTTTTATTCCGATACTTTAATACAGATCTGTCTTAGACATTGTGTTCATAAGCGTCTACTGTAATAACTTCCAGTAGGGGAGCTTTTAGAGGTGGACGTCTGGTTCAGTTCACCTCAACTGTGAACAGTAGTGAACCCACCAAACCACTGTGAAGGGCTTGGTTTACCTCTTAACCATGCAGTAATTTTGAGAGTTCCCCTGCCAAGGGTTTTTTTGCAAGCCCCCCCCCCCCATATAAAAAAAATTGTTGATGTTGCAACTTTACAGGAGAGGCTTAAACGTTCTTTACTTTGAATGTAAGTCAATGGAACCAGAAATTTTCCAAGCTATTCTGAAGCATTTCTATTGGTCGGTTCATCATGAAGCTTTCAAGTGAGGTATAGAGCGGCTGTTGGGTTTAAATAAGGTTTAATCCCAAAATATAAAAATCGGCAAAAAATGTAATAAATGGGGTTCGTTAGTCTCGCTTTATACTGAGTCAATGGTGATTAAGTGCTGATGACCTCTGACATGCTTAGAAAAGTGTATTATACTGTAACTTAATATGATTAATAATAATCATAAGCTATTGCAGGTACCCTGAAATGTATTGAGGAGTAGAATATTTTTTGGCTGTGTCACATTGTTAATGTACCCGTGCCCTCTAAATATATATTGAAAGCCATATTGAAAAATCTTAATATCCAGAGATATAATCACAGTACTAATAATCAGTCTACATCGTCCGGCCCTGCTGCTGGGACAGCGCCTTTCTTTTGGCCGAGTTTTTGATTTGCTGTCAGGTCCAAAATATAGAGTCAGTGAACCTCTTCAGACACTGCTTCCACTAACCCCCCACCCCTGTGTGTCGTTCAGTCTTGATTCATTACCCAGAATCCCTGTGGGTGGCTAACACGGCTCTGTATGTTCGGTTCTGTGAATCATTGTTGCCCTGAATCTGCGGGAAATGTCCAGGTTTTAACAGGAGGGGCACTTACCAGGGTGCAGAGCTATCTATGGAGATTTAGAACAGGCCCCATAACGTTAGCCAACACGTCTTTGCTGCTGATCTGGCTAAACGAAGACTTGTGATTGGATAAATGCGCCAAAGGGGAAGGGCGCGAGTCCAGTTGAGTTCTTTTCCCCGAACCTTCCCTGGAATCCTGAATGAACCCCTCCAGGTGGTGTTGTAGGGGGCTCTTTTAGGGTTCTGTCTAATGAGGTTTCATGTTGGGGGGGGGTTTGCTTGTCCTGTATAAATGTGGTTTTCTGCTCGTGTGTACAAATGTAAGTGTATAGCGTACATACTGAATGAAAACTGGGCTGTAAATTTGAAAAGGGCCACGTAGAAGTGCTGAATGTGAGCGTGTAAACAGTGATAGTGCCCTAAAGAAGTCTGATCTCTGTACACGACGTGTTAACCTTCACTTAGAAACACAACATTTAGCCTAGTTTGATCAAGGGCGTCTAAACTTTAGCACATGACTGTATTCGGCATTGCTGTCTTACCAAAACATCTTACCTTTGTTTGGTTTTATCATAAGGTGGTTTATGTGGCAGCTGGAGTAATAGAAAGTGATATCTCTCTCTCTCTCTCTCTCTCTCTATATATATATATATATATATATATATATATATATCTATATATATATATCTATATATATATATATATACACACACACACCACCACTCAAAAGTTTAGGATCACTTTAGAATTTCATGCAATTCATAAACAATACTGTCCATTTTATATTTTAAAGAATAAAAATGTTTGTATTAAAGTCTATTTTTGTATAGAGGCTTATTTTACATATAGTCTATTATCAGTAATTCTCAGTCCTCTGTCTAAATCTCCTGGTACGACCGCCAATCCAAGTTAAGGATGTTATTGGACTAATTGGTTGTTAGGACACTCTTGTTCAATTGTGATCACAGCTGAAAAACATTCTACTAATAAGTGAGTATAAAAGGGAACAACATTCTAGGTTAGTTTAGTATCTGAAGATCAGCAGTTGATGTCTTGCTGACCGACTCACAATGACCAGAAAGAAACAACTTTCTTTAGAGACCCGTCAGTCCATTGTTGTGTTAAGGAAGAAGATACTCCATTAAAACAAGAACATTTCACTGTGATCCCAAACTTTTGAGCGGTAGTGTATGTATATTTATTTATTTATTTATTTATTTATTTATTTATTTATTTGCTTTACAGGAGAAACCAAAAACTTACTTCACTTTTAATGGAAGTCAATGGAACCAGAATTGTTTCAAAGCTGTTTTGGAGCATTTTTATTGGCCCATTCATCATGACATTGTCACACAGTGTAAACGACCATTGGCGTGTTCAAATGATGTCGAAAACTCAAAATGGACCAAAATTGAGATGTTTTTCACTGGACAGCGTTTTTATATATATATATATATATATATATATATATATATATATATAAAATATTTATTTATTTTTTTATTTATTTTTTTGACGGAGACAATGTATATAAATAAACTAAGAACTGCGAAGCGTTTAATGTTCACTTTACTCTCGGGTTCCAAAACCGAGTAGCCTGATTGTGTGACTGTTATCTTGAGATCATGATTTAATTTTATTTCTTGAGAGCACAAGATATTTTTATTACTATTTCTTCTCAATCACGGCTTACTTATCTTGTGCTCTCAAAATAAAATAAATAAAATAAAGATAATTTAACTTGTCTCTGGATGTCGGTATGACAAGAGACGCTGACACACTTTTCTTGAGATCTCAAGAAAAACGGAAGTCATTTGTTTAAGATTTCAATGTTTTTCTTGTGACCTCAAGATAGCAAAAGCGGTTTTCTTGAGAGCACAACTTATTTTTAATGTGACGTCTATAGATATAACGTTATCTGTTTTCTCAAGATCTCACCTTCTTGTTCTTGTGATGTCACAACCACGAAAATTTTCTCAGGATCTCGACTTTAAAGGGCAAATATGTTGTGATATCGAGAAAACGAAAAGTCATGAGCTCAAGATAACAGTCCAGCTTCTAGTAACCACCTTATGGGAGCTCATGGCTTCCGTACAGATTTGATAATTGGGGGGTGAGAAACCAATAAAGTGTGTGATACAGGCCCTTTAAGGTCCATTAAGAGAGTTTCCCCGGTGACGACAGGACGTTGGGGCGGTCCTGTTGGGGCTGTTTGGTAGAGGGTCTGAGTGTTTGTGCAGATCTGAGCGCAGGAGGTCTTTACAGTGTGTGTTTGTTTACTGGTGGGTGCGGAGCTGCAGCCAAGCTGACAGATAGCGAGTTACACTGTGCGCTCACAGCTTGTCTGTAGACGTGTGTGTGTGTGTGTGTGTGTGTGTGTGTGTGTGTGTGTGTATGAATTCGGCGCGTGTGCGTGTGTGTTATTTATCGAGTCACAGATGAGCGATGACTCCACGCCGTGTTTGATATTCCTCTCCCGCCTTGTTGATCGCGCTGCCTTTCGAACCGAAAATGAGGCACAAGGCACGCAGCCTCGCGTCCAAATGTCCGACTCGCAGCAGATAACAGGAAAAGGCAGAGTTTACAGGCCACACAGTCTGTTTACACGGCCCAAGCCACACTTCCGAAATCACTAGAGAGCTCGGCCAGGGCCCGCCGGCCCCAAACCAAACAGAGAACTCATCACTGTCCGCCGGTCCTTTCCTGCCTCAGGACTATTCGGGCACGAAGACTCAACACCCGGGATTTAGTGGCCTGATATGCGCTCGCCATCCATAATTCACATGCCTCCTCTGATGTATGATTTATTTACAGGATGCTCTCGCATGAAGCTCCTCCTCGTTATCCTTCCTGTCATGTGCGCATTAGCCTGCGCTTCAGTCGAAATCCTCCAAAAATAGGAGTAAATGGTGTCCGGGCAGCACTTAGTGAATGTTTAAATGGACTAGAGCAGCTACTGAGACCTTCAAACTGACTCCAGTATAAAAAAAACTGGCCATTAACAGTGAACGCTCACGAATGCTAAGCACGCTAAATGCTAAATATAAAGCTACGTGATGCTAGAGGTGTTAAAATCTGCCAAAAAAGGAATAAACGTTGGAGAGAAGCCGCTGGCGCCCAAAAGCAGGCTGATTGTGATGAGCGCTAAAGCTAAATTAAGTACACAGTGAATGCTAACAGCGCTGCTAACTGGCACAATGGCTTAATTATTAGCAATATTAATATCTGTTCACAAAAATAAACATTCTATGTTGTTGGTGACCAACCGGTCTTTGTTTAAAGGTTTTATTTAATGGTTTAAGTCCATTTAAACTGAGATTATTCTCCATTAAGGTGCTGTTTCTGATTAATGCTGAAGCTAGATTCAAATGGCGTTAGTTGCTCTAGCCAATGCAGAAAATTTTTTTAAAATGTTGTACATTGTTGGTGACCAACTGCTACTTGTTTAAATAGACTTAAACCAATAAATAAAACCCTTAAATTGAGATTACTCTTCATTAACCTGCTGTTTCTGAGTAATGCTGAAGCTAGATTAAAGTGGCGCTAGCTGCTCTAGCCGATACTGACAAAAAAAAGAAATGAATGTTATTTGTTGTTCGTGACCAACTGGTATTATGTTTAAATTGACTTAAACTATTAAATAAAACTTTTAAACTGAGATTACTTTTAATTACCAGGCTATTTCTGATGAGCGCTAAAGCTAAATTAAGTACACATGCTAATGCTAAAGGCGCTGCTAACTGGCACAATGGCTTAATTATTAGCAATATTAATATCTGCTCACAAAGAAATAAACGTTATATGGTGTTGGCGACCAACTGGTACTTGTTTAAAGGCTTTATTTAATGGTTTAAGTCCATTTAAACTGAGATTATTCTCCATTAACCTGCTGTTTCTGAGTAATGCTGAAGCTAGATTAAAGTGGCGCTAGCTGCTCTAGCCGATGCTGATAAAAAAAAAATGTAAATGTTGTTGGTGACCAAATGGTACTTGTTTAAATGGGCTTAAACTATTAAATAAAAATCTTAAACTGAGATTACTTTAAATTAACAGACTGATTGTGATGAGCGCTAAAGCTAAATTAAGTACACAGTGAATGCTAAAAGCACTGCTAACTGGTACGATGGCTTATTTATTAGCAATATTAATATCTGCTCACAAAGAAATAAACGTTATATGGTGTTGGCGACCAACTGGTACTTGTTTAAATGGACTTAAACCATTAAATAAAACCTTTAAACTAAGATTACTCTTCATTAACCTGCTGTTTCTGACTAATGCTAAAGCTAGATTAAAGTGGCGCTAGCTGCTCTAGCCGATGCTGACAAAAGAAAAAGAAATAAATGTTATTTGTTGTTGGTGACCAACTGGTACTTGTTTAAATGGACTTAAACTATTAAATAAAACTTAAATAAAACTGAGAACATTGAATTACAGGCTATTTCTGATGAATGCTAACACTAACCTACATAGTAAATGCTAACAACATGGCTGGCTGGTGTGATGGCTTGTATTAGCTGTATTAACATCGGCCCAAAAAGAAATGGATGTTGAACATGGTGTTGGTGACCAAGTGCTACTTGTCTAAATGGACTTAAACCATTAAAAAAAACCCCTAAACTTAGATTACTTTAAATTAGCAGGCTGGTTCTGGTGAGCGCTAAAGCAGAACTAAAATGGTGCTAGCTGCTCAAGCTGCTGCCAAATACTCTAGCTGATGACAAAAAAACACAAAATAAACGTTTTATGAGGTGTTGGTGATCAACTGGTACATGTTAATGTCCTTGAACCATAAAATAAAACCTCTTAACTGAGATTATTATTAACAGGCTAAAGCTAAGCTGAGCGAAAAAGCTAAATCAACTACATAGAAATGCTAAAAACATTGTTATTTGGTAATTGATAGCTTATAAATTAGCAATATTAAAATGTGCTCACAAAGAAATAAATGTAATGTTGTTTATGACCAACTGGTTTAAATTGACGTTTAACTAGTAAACTGTAACACTACCTTCACCTACCTGTGTACAGGTAAACTGTAACACTACCTTCACCTACCTGTGTACAGGTAAACTGTAACGCTACCTTCACCTACCTGTGTATATGTGTACATTATCAACAACATTGTGTTACATTTCAAGGGGGGGATTTAACCCAACAACCTGTAGATCAATCTGGGTTGTGACATCATAACCATGACTTACTGGCAGTCCGGTGCACTACATGCAGGTGGCTGTGGACACGAGTGTCTAGCTTTGTGCTATAAGCGTAAACCCTGAGGATTCCCACTTATTATTATTATTATTATTATTATTATTATTATTGGTGATACTGATGATGCTTTAGGTTTATCAGGTGATGCTGATGGTGAAAGGCTGTATCTAATGTCTGTGAGCTCGTACGGGACGTGGACGGAGGTGAGAATGTGGGCTGAGGACGGCGAAGCTGACGCCTCTTTATTTCACCTCGGTTTCGGCCTGCAGTGGAATGTTTCCTCAGCAGTCATTTCCTGTTCATGTTTGGACGTTTTTGGACTATTTAGGTCTCTGCTCATAAGTAATGACGTTTGGCCGAGCGCATGAGAACATCCTTCTACATGCCGAGACAGAGTTAGAGTGAGAGAGTGTGTGTGTGTGTGTGTGTATGGATGAATGTGTATGTGTGTGTATTTGTATGAGTGTATGTATTTGTATGAGTGTGTGTGTGTGTGTTTGTATGAGTGTGTATGAGCGTGCGTGTGGGAGTGTGTGTGTCTCTGCATGAGCGTGTGTGTGTGTGTATGAGTGTGTGTATGAGTGTCTCTCTGTGTGTGGATGTGTGGGTGTATGAGTGTGAGTATATGTGTGGGTGTGTAAGACAGTGTGTGTGTGTGTGTATATGAATGTGTTTGTGTGTATCTGTGTGTATATGTATGTGTGTATATGTATGAGTGTGTGTATGTGTGAGTGTGTGTGTGTGTATGAGTGTGTGTGTGTGTGTGTGTGTGTGTGTGTGTGTGTGTGTGTGTGTGTGTGTGTGTGTGTATGTATGTGTGTGTGTATATATATGAGTGTGTGTGTATGTATGTGTGTGTGTGTGTGTGTGTATGTATGTGTGTGTGTGTATGTGTGTGTGTGTGTGTGTATGTATGTGTGTGTGTGTGTGTGTGTGTGTGTATATATGAGTGTGTGTGTATGTATGAGTGTGTGTGTGTGTGTGTATATATATGAGTGTGTGTGTATGTATGTGTGTGTGTGTGTGTGTGTGTGTATGTATGTGTGTGTGTGTGTGTATGTGTGTGTGTGTGTGTGTATGTATGAGAGTGTGTGTGTGTGTGTGTGTGTATATATGAGTGTGTGTGTATGTATGAGTGTGTGTGTGTGTGTGTTAGTGTGTGTGATTTGTGGTGTATTGTGTTAGTGTTACTCTAGAAGTGCCCTGAGGAGCGTGGTTTCTCTGGCTCCTCTTTCTCTCCGCGCTGAGAGCGATTCAGAGGAACTCTGAGCTGTTTCCCCCGAGTCTGACTGAGAGGGTGAGGAGGGGGATGAATTCCTGAGCTGAGAGTGTAATCTGACCCCGGCCCCCCTCTGACGATTCAGACGTAGCGGAGCACGAGCGGTAACCCATGACGACGGTGGACGAAACGTTCTCCTAGGCGTTCTGGAGCTGGCAGGCTGCTCCGATTTCCTGGAGCTCGAACGGTGAGAAAAGTCTAAGAACAAGCGATCGACCCAGTTTTTAAAAAGCCCCCAGGATCCCGTCTTTAACCGAGTTTGAATAGACGCCCCCCCCGTTCCTAACAGCGGACCACGAGATTAACCTCTTCACACCCCACACTTCACCCAGTTTGTTCAACCTGCACCAACAGCACTACAAACATAGTACACACTGAGGAGTCATATACTCACACCCACTGTGCATATAGACAGTAATAAACTAAACATAAACTAAACCTAATCTCTACATCTACACTAAACCTAATCTCTACATCTACACTAAACCTAATCTCTACATCTACACTAAACCTAATCTCTACATCTACACTAAACCTAATCTCTACATCTACACTAAACCTAATCTCTACATCTACACTAAACCTAATCTCTACATCTACACTAAACCTAATCTCTACATCTACACTAAACCTAATCTCTACATCTACACTGAACCTAATCTCTACATCTACACTAAACCTAATCTCTACATCTACACTAAACCTAATCTCTACATCTACACTAAACCTAATCTCTACATCTACACTAAACCTAATCTCTACATCTACACTGAACCTAATCTCTACATCTACACTGAACCTAATCTCTACATCTACACTAAACCTAATCTCTACATCTACACTAAACCTAATCTCTACATCTACACTAAACCTAATCTCTACATCTACACTAAACCTAATCTCTACATCTACACTGAACCTAATCTCTACATCTACACTAAACCTAATCTCTACATCTACACTGAACCTAATCTCTACATCTACACTGAACCTAATCTCTACATCTACACTGAACCTAATCTCTACATCTACACTGAACCTAATCTCTACATCTACACTGAACCTAATCTCTACATCTACACTGAACCTAATCTCTACATCTACACTGAACCTAATCTCTACATCTACACTAAACCTAATCTCTACATCTACACTAAACCTAATCTCTACATCTACACTAAACCTAATCTCTACATCTACACTGAACCTAATCTCTACATCTATGCTGTAGAGTTGCATCACTGTTCGGCAGTTATGCATTCCAGCCCGACTGGCTTCCTGTTCGTAGAAAGCGGGAACGCCACACAGATTCCTCTGTTTTCCCGCGTGAGGAACGTCTTGTTGCCTCACAGATGTTAGGAATGTAACCTCCGCTGAAGCCGCTCTGCAGTGCGGGGCCTCCGGGCCGGAGCCGCTGCGGTGTAAAGGCTTTGTTCCCGAGTTTAAGCTGGTCTCGCTGCAGCAGCGTGTGGAGAACCTCTTGCGCAATGAATTTCAGGAACCGGCCACTACTACGAACCGCAGCGCGGGAGACGCTACGCAAGTCCGGTTCTGCTTCAGGATTTTCCATGTTTCCCTGGACGTCTGGAAACCGCTCCTTGTTTAGAGAAGAGGTTTTGAGGTTCGACTGGTCATCGTTTACCAGAGTAGACGGAAAAACAACAGAACAGCAGAGCAGCCGCGCTGGGAAGTGTTGGTAGATGAAGACAGTACGTTCGTGAAATCTGGACTCTGACTCGTCAGTAGCTGCCTCAGCATCAGCTAGCGAATGTCTGAGTGTGTTAGCCGCCGCTAGCGTGGATGTGTTTACCAACAGTGGCGGTTTTAGCTGAGTAGTAGACGTTCACTGAGACGCTAGTGAGTAGATCACTCTACTGGCACGTATCCAACCCAACAAACACCAGACATTTAGCCAAACCAGTAAATAAACCTACTGACTAGAGGATGTGTTAGTTACTAGCAGAGATATCGTCCTCCAGTCAGCTAGTGTCTCCACTAGTCAGGTAATTACTTAACTAGCGCAGAGATTAGCCGACTAATAAATAAACTATCTGACTGCAGGATATATTACTTAATTAGCAGAGACATCGTTCTCTGGTCAGCTAGTATATCCATTAGTCAGGTAGTTAGTTAACTAGCGCAGATATTAGCTGACTAGTGAATAAACTAGCACAGATATTAGCTGACTAGTGAATGAACTAGCACAGATATTAGCTGACTAGTGAATGAACTAGCTTGACTGTAAGCTGTATTAGTGAACTAGCGCAGATATTAGCTGACTAGTGTATAAACTAGCGCAGATATTAGCTGACTAGTGAATGAACTAGCGCAGATATTAGCTGACTAGTGAATAAACTAGTGCAGATATTAGCTGACTAGTGAATAAACTAGCGCAGATATTAGCTGACTAGTGTATAAACTAGCGCAGATATTAGCTGACTAGTGTATAAACTAGTGCAGATATTAGCTGACTAGTGAATGAACTAGCGCAGATATTAGCTGACTAGTGTATAAACTAGCGCAGATATTAGCTGACTAGTGTATAAACTAGCGCAGATATTAGCTGACTAGTGAATGAACTAGCGCAGATATTAGCTGACTAGTGTATAAACTAGCGCAGATATTAGCTGACTAGTGAGTGAATGAACTAGCGCAGATATTAGCTGACTAGTGAATAAACTAGTGCAGATATTAGCTGACTAGTGAATAAACTAGCGCAGATATTAGCTGACTAGTGAATAAACTAGTGCAGATATTAGCTGACTAGTGTATAAACTAGTGCAGATATTAGCTGACTAGTGAATAAACTAGCTTGACTGTAAGCTGTATTAGTGAACTAGTGCAGATATTAGCTGACTAGTGAATGAACTAGCTTGACTGTAAGCTGTATTAGTGAACTAGTGCAGATATTAGCTGACTAGTGAATGAACTAGCTTGACTGTAAGCTGTATTAGTGAACTAGTGCAGATATTAGCTGACTAGTGAATGAACTAGCTTGACTGTAAGCTGTATTAGTGAACTAGTGCAGATATTAGCTGACTAGTGAATGAACTAGCTTGACTGTAAGCTGTATTAGTGAACTAGTGCAGATATTAGCTGACTAGTGAATGAACTAGCTTGACTGTAAGCTGTATTAGTGAACTAGTGCAGATATTAGCTGACTAGTGAATAAACTAGCTTGACTGTAAGCTGTATTAGTGAACTAGTGCAGATATTAGCTGACTAGTGAATGAACTAGCTTGACTGTAAGCTGTATTAGTGAACTAGTGCAGATATTAGCTGACTAGTGAATAAACTAGCTTGACTGTAAGCTGTATTAGTGAACTAGTGCAGATATTAGCTGACTAGTGAATGAACTAGCTTGACTGTAAGCTGTATTAGTGAACTAGTGCAGATATTAGCTGACTAGTGAATGAACTAGCTTGACTGTAAGCTGTATTAGTGAACTAGTGCAGATATTAGCTGACTAGTGAATAAACTAGCTTGACTGTAAGCTGTATTAGTGAACTAGTGCAGATATTAGCTGACTAGTGAATGAACTAGCTTGACTGTAAGCTGTATTAGTGAACTAGTGCAGATATTAGCTGACTAGTGAATGAACTAGCCTGACTGTAAGCTGTATTAGTGAACTAGTGCAGATATTAGCTGACTAGTGAATAAACTAGCTTGACTGTAAGCTGTATTAGTGAACTAGTGCAGATATTAGCTGACTAGTGAATGAACTAGCTTGACTGTAAGCTGTATTAGTGAACTAGTGCAGATATTAGCTGACTAGTGAATAAACTAGCTTGACTGTAAGCTGTATTAGTGAACTAGTGCAGATATTAGCTGACTAGTGAATGAACTAGCTTGACTGTAAGCTGTATTAGTGAACTAGTGCAGATATTAGCCGTATGAAGGATGCGGGACCCTTCGTGTCACATGTCTGAAGCTATTGTTTTTAATGGAGGTGTGTATGTTGGTGTGAGCAGTAGGTGTATATTAGGAGGCTGGAGGTTTTGCTGATGAGCAGGTATCTAGGGAACGTTGTAGTGCACTAGTGGGTATATAAGCCAGTGAGCAGACCCTCGATCAGTGAGGCCTCCGGTTTGTATGGTCTGGGTTTGGTGTAATGAAGCTCGTTAAACCTACAGAAGACATTGATCTGAAGTGCCCGGTCTGTCTCCTCGTGTCTCTGCGTTACTCAAACCCGCTGCTGCACATGTGATGCAAATATCTGTGACGAGGGGTGAAGATTGAGATGGATACGCGTGAAAATTGAATTTAACTCACTAGAAACGGCTGGACGGCTCACAAACAGACGTCTGTTGCCCCGGCTGATGTCATTCCTGTCTGATCTAATTCTGCCAGGTCAATGTCCAGGCTGGCTTGTTGACTTTCATTTGTGACGGTGGTGACAACTGGAACGTCCACAAAAGAAGCGGCCGCAGGAGAACGGAGCCAACGCAGGAACGACTGGCTTTCATTGGGAATCATAATACGAGCAGCCACACCTTCAGCACTGACACACTCGATCATTGTACTTAAGTATTCATAAACCAGCAGTGTTTAATTAGAGTCAGTACGGTCCAGTTAGAGGAGATCTCCTCAGGTCGGGTCGGACCGTCCTCATCTCTAATGTGTGTTCTGATTCAGTGGTGTATCCTGTATACCATCAGCTACTGAAACACCAACACATCACACATACCGTTCAGTATATTTACTGTTTAAATACTGAACTGAATTACTTATAAAGCTCCAAATAATTTTTTTGTCCTTACTACAAGAGAAACATAAACAGATTTTTTTGGAAAAAATGTGTATAAAGTGCTTATTTATAGAGAAAGTAAATAAAACGTACGTTCTTGGTTTTAGCTGTATTCTCTAAAACTAGACGTTTACATGCAGTCTGATAATCTGTTAATAATCCGACTAATAGCTCAATATGAATAGAATACATCCATGTATACACCACAATCCCAATAGACTAGTCTGATTGAGGTCTTTCTGATTGAAGGAGGTGGGTAATCCCATAAATAATCAGTTTAATAGAAGAATAATAACTGTGTAAACGCCTGTATCTGATTACATTCCCAATCCGAAAGTTGACAGCATTGGACAACATCCAATCGCCTGTTAGTGACCCCTGTCATATACAATCAGTACACGAATGCGCACCGGCCGCTTCTTTGTAACGCTATATTTAATTTTTTGGTCGTTCCGAGCTGGAAGTGCGCTCCAGTGGAATTCTCTTGAAAGATAAGGAGAAGGTTTTCTGGCCGAAGGGTCGGCGAACGCCTGCCCTCGCTCGCTTCTTGACCTAGCCCTGGAGGAACGAGCTCATTCCAGTGCTTCGTCCAGGGGAGTACTGCTGATAACACCTGGAGGCCAGACCTGCCCATTTCAGGAGGGGACTCGTTGCCCGGCGCTGGACTAATTTAGGCCTGTCATTAGTCATTGGAAGGAGGTTATCAGCAGAACCCAGAACAGAATGTCACGGCAAGGAAAGGTCACGACGGGATGACCTTCAGCTGGGCCGCAGCTCCAGTCGAGAGTGCAGCCTGAAGGTTTAGATGCCACAACTGCTGTGGACCCCTGATAGACCACTAATACCACTTCTAGGCCAAAAACACTGGCTGGTGGGTTGACAGTAGGGGTGGGTGATATGGCCCTACAATAATATCACAATATTTCATGGTATTTTTGTGATAACGATATTCTTGGCGATATCACAAAACATTGAATAAAAAAAATATTTCAAGAATACACTTCTGCAACAAAATGAAAATTAAATTTTATTATTGTATACGATATGATATGGCACACCCCTAACTGAGAAATTAAAAAATACAAGAATTTTCATCAGATTGTAACAGAAGTCAATGATCCAGAATGTCACGATACTTAATAATACACTCCAAATATCTTCATATATCCAGAACTGAAGTAAAGTGAATGATACTGGAGATAAAGTCTGTCTCTAGTAGATTTATAATGGGAAATGAGAAAAGTGTGAATGTTTATTTTTCTAAAAACAGTAAAAGTAGTACCTGGTGTGATAATTAGTGATGGGTGATATGGAGTGATATTTCAGGGTATAGTATCGTTCGCCATATTCAAAACTGTTGCCGATATTATTGTGTACGATATGAACACCCCTAGTTGAGCTTGGATATCAACAGTGAAGATGGGTTTCTATCACTGTTCCTGTATGAAATAGTTAAACTGGACTCTATGAACTGAAGTACGTGGTGTGTTAGTTAGTATGTTGTGCTTGTGTGAGTGGATCGGACACAGCAGTACTGCTGTGTCACACTCCCTGTCCACTCTATTAGACACTCCTACTACTTGCTGGTCCACCTTGTAGATGTAAAGTCAGAGACAGTAGCTCATCTGCTGCTGCACAGTTTGTGTTCCTCTAGTTCTTCATTAGTGGACACAGGACGCCGCCCACAGGACACTGCTGTCTGGATAGTTTTGGTTGGTGGACGATTCTCAGCCCAGCAGTGAAATAATATTACATATATCACAGTATATTGTGTGTGTTTATATGATATCTCATATATTGTCATATTGTCCAGCTGTAACGTTGACCGTTCACTGATATGAAACACACAGTCTGCTGTTCTTGGCATACGGATCAGGTGTTAGTACTGGACGAACAACAGTAGTCAGTCTTATTAATGTTATACTCACCAGTATAGTCTACTCAGCAAATTATTATTTACTGATGACTGATTAAACCCTGCCCAGCGTTTCCTCTCAAGTCAGCTGTTCTGGATTAATCTGGACACCAGGAATAAAACTGGAGTTACAGTCGTTCACCAAATACATTCATCATCATACATCTAACTTAGTAACACTCCAGTAGTCTTATTCATACGACCCACAATCTCTGTAGTTGTCCCCCCAGAGTATATTGTGTAAGAAGTCCTACGTTTTCTGGGGTCGGACCACCAGATCCCCTGCCGAATTTATGTCCTGACCACTGTACGACCCATTGGTGCAGGTGTGGAATACAAACATGGATGTGTTTGCAATGTATGGATTGGGATGAGCAGTGTAGTCTAGTGTGTATTTGTTAAGAACCTGGCAGCACACTATATATATATATATATATATATATATATATATATATATATATATATATATATATATATATATATATATATATATATATATATATAATGTGTGTCACAAAGTGGTACACAATTGTGAAACGGCAAAATATGTAAAAGTTCAAGGGGTATGAATACTTTTGCAAACCACCGTATTTGTCGTTGCTGTCCAATGAAAAACAAGTATCTACAAAATTGCAACTTTTGAGAGGCCAAAAACTTACTTTACTTTCAATGAAAGTCAATGAAACCAGAATTCTTTCCAAGCTATTTTGGAGCACTTCTATTGGTCCATTCATCACACAATGTAAACAATCAAATGTTCAGCTCAGTGATGTAGAAAACTCAAAATCAACAAAAATGGAAATGCATGTTTCTCATTGGACAGCAATGCTAATAAATAAATAAATAAATAAATAAATATATATATATATATATATATATATATATATATATATATATATATATATATATATATATATATATATATATATATATATCTATCAGTATGGGAGTACAGTACAGGGCTTTGTGGTTTGATGTATTGTGATACTTATCCTACTTGTTTGTGTTGGAGTGGAAGAGTCTACTGGCTGAAGAACACTGCCATCTAGTGTTTGTGGGTTTAAACACAGCGTAAAATGATCCAAATTTTTGATGATCAGCTATTAATTACAAATGAATATGTTCTCAGCATCGACATAATCACAAACAATATTGATTACATTCTATATCTTCTTATTCTGATACCTGTTTTGTGGTGTAGCTATACATGTTGTTCAATGTGGTGGTTGTTGCATCTTTCTGTATTGATAACGTTTGAACCAAAAGAGATATTACAAATCTGATTACATCAATAGAGTTCTGATCAGGTCTGATCTTCTTTGATCTGCTACACGACCACCTTCCCATTGGAAGAACCTGCCCTTGATCCAATATGGTGGCATTCAAGATGTCGCCCATGTTCAGGACATGGCCTAAAAGATAGACCCCCTCAGCCGTTACTTGCTGGGGTATTGATACGTCCTGAGACTTTTACTCCCCCTGTAGATTCTGTAGGTCAGTCTGAAAGCTCAGTGGTGATGGTAACTGGTTCTGTAGCTGACTGACCGTGTGGAGAATAGAGCTGGCAGGTCAGGCTGACGTAGACACACGTGGAGCTGGTTAAGGTGGTCTGCGTCACTGGGGGTCAAAATGCTTTTATCCAGAGTCACGTCGCTCGTATACAAGTCATAACGAGGCCCCGGCGTCCGTCCGTGGAGGTGTCTGTGATGTCTGCCGGCTGTAAATCAGAGGAGAGCTGCTGCTCAGAGACGCGGACGTGAAGACGAGCGCTCTCTCGCTCTCAGAGCTCCGCTGCTGGAAGACGGTGGCCCCGAGGGCCGAGGGCCGAGGTCAGTTTGCACTCTGAGAAATTATTCATGCAGTGATGCGTTTAAGCAGAGAGACAAATGGGCTCCTGGTTCTTTCCCTCCCTCTCCGCAGGCCGAGGAGGAAGCAGCGGCGGTTCCTTGAAAGGGTTTTATAAGTGGCTGGTAAATTATGCACAGAAGTGAGGAAGAGGAGCGTCTGGGTTTGGGATGATGGAGGGCGCGCTTCTCCTCCGCTTCTTTATGGAGCTGATGATCGTTTGTAGTTTAGAAGGTTTAATTTTCTTCTCCAGAAGGTCGCGGTACAGAAAATACACTAATGATGCCAAAATGGCCCCCCAGGGGTGCCGATTCCCCTAATGCAGTCCAATCTACCACAAAACTGGTCTTTTCTCCTGTAATTCAGTCCAATCTACCAACAAACCGGTCTTTTCTCCTGTAATTCAGTCCAATCTACCAACAAACTGGTCTTTTCACTGGTAATTTAGTCCAATCTACCATCAAACTGGTCTTTTCTCCCGTAATTCAGTCCAATCTACCACCAAATTGGTCTTTTCTCCCTTAATTCAGTCCAATCTACCACCAAATTGGTCTTTTCTCCCGTAATTCAGTCCAATCTACCACCAAATTGGTCTTTTCTCCCTTAATTCAGTCCCATCTGCCACCAAACGGGTCTTTTCTCCTGTAATTTAGTCGAATCTACCACCAAACTAGTCTTTTTTCCCGCAATTCTGTCCGATCTACCATCAAACTGGTTATTTCTCCTGTTATTCTGTCTGATCTACCACTACACTGGTATTTTCTCCCGTAATTCAGTCCAATCTGCCACCAAGCTGGTCTTTTCCTGCCATAATTCAGTCCAATCTGCCACCTAACTGATCTTTTCTCCCTCAATTCTGTCCGTTCTACCGCCACACTGATCTTTTCTCTTGCAATTCTGTCCGATCTACATACACAGTGAGCAGGTACCACCCTACCTCACCCCTCTCTCTCTCTTCTGTGGGGTGTGTGAAGTTGCGGAGTCGTTTCAGATTCTCTTTTTCGACTATTCAAGTTTATTTGTCATTTGCACATCATGTAAAACAGTGCAAACATACAATAAATATATATATAGATAGATAGATATAGATATATATATGTATATGTATATGTATGGGAAACTCTAACTCTCCTGATTAAAGGATTAGTCTGGGAGTCAGTAAGGCTTCTCACTCTCTTGTTTGTTTATTGTTGCGTCAGACGTGACGGGCAGCTCCGTCGATGTTTCCGTGTAATTCCGTGGTGGAGATGTTAGTCATCCGGAGCGTTTTGGTGAGAAATGCTTGACTTTGTAACGACTTCGTTAGGAGCGGCGGTGAACGGACCCCGGGGGTCGCCGTCTCTTCCTGTCCGCCTGAATGACTGAACCGTTTACGCAACTTCGGTTTCTTCTGAAATCCGAGTCTCAGACGTCAGACCCACGTTCATAACCACGTCCTGTAGTAACTGTCTGAGGGAGCGCTCAGAGGAGGACGTCTGGTTCCATTCACCTCCACTGTGAACGGGTCTGTCTCTCCAGACCAGAACGATTCTCCACCGAGCTTCTGTCCTCAGATCTTCTTCAGACGTGCTGCTCCTCAGAGGACAGATTGCTGTGATTGTGATCAGATGAGCGCTGATAAGTGGGCTGTGGGAATTTCGTGGACTGGATTTGGGAATGTTGTTGAGTTCCTGCGGCAGCTTTAGCTCCAGGATGAGGAGTGGAGTGAAGACGGAGTGAAAGATTTGATCGGTGGCGAATGCAGGTTGCAACAGGTTTCGAATGCTTGTGGTTGTACGGAGGTTAAGCGTGGGACGACGTGGGACACTTGCATCATGGGTGCGTCACTCTGCGTAGGGGCGGACGCAACGATACCTAAAAATAAACCCACGGCTTTCCAGGAAAGAAACTGGAGCTGATCTACGTGAAGGTAGAGGTGGACAGTGTGAGATCTATGGTCGGGGTCGACTGTGTTTGATGTTCTGCTTGTTTGGTGACTCAGAACCCAAAATTAGTCCTCTGTTTAATTGGACGTGGGGCGGTTTGGGCTGAACAGTCGTTTTTCTATTAAAGTCTGTTTGGAAGAATGTAATTTTTTATAATTGCTGAAGGTTTTTAATCCCGTCCTACGTCCTCCGTCCTGTCCAGGCTTCTCAACGTACCTAGAACTGCTAGATCAGTTTCACCTTAGTTGACTCTCCATTTCAGATTCCCAGAAACTTATCAGACTGGATGGTTCCACAGCAGAACCCAGTTTTGTGAAAGCTGGGTGGGCGGGACAACCAGATAACCCTGGTGTTTCATTAGCATAGCACTGATGTTAGATTAGGACCACCCAGTTTGTGCTGAGAGAGGAGGATGGCAAAACCCATTGTCCACATCTTGACATTTGGAAGGAGGTCACCATACTAACCACTACACCACCATACTGACCACTACACCACCGTACTGACCACTACACCACCGTACTAACCACTACACCACCGTACTGACCACTACACCACCATACTAACCACTACACCACCATACTAACCACTACACCACCGTACTGACCACTACACCACCGTACTGACCACTACACCACCATACTAACCACTACACCACCGTACTGACCACTACACCACCGTACTAACCACTACACCACCGTACTGACCACTACACCACCGTACTGACCACTACACCACCGTACTGACCACTACACCACCATACTAACCACTACACCACCATACTAACCACTACACCACCATACTAACTACTACACCACCATACTAACAACTACACCACCATACTAACTACTACACCACCATACTAACCACTACACCACCATACTAACCACTACACCACCATACTAACCACTACACCACCATACTAACCACTACACCACCATACTAACCACTACACCACTATACTAACCACTACACCACCATACTAACCACTACACCACCATACTAACCACTACACCACCATACTAACCACTACACCACCATACTAACCACTACACCACCATACTAACCACTACACCACTATACTAACCACTACACCACCATACTAACCACTACACCACCATACTAACCACTACACCACCATACTAACCACTACACCACCATACTAACCACTACACCACCATACTAACTACTACACCACCATACTAACCACTACACCACCATACTAACTACTACACCACCATACTAACCACTACACCACCATACTAACCACTACACCACCATACTAACCACTACACCACCGTACTGACCACTACACCACCGTACTGACCACTACACCACCATACTAACCACTACACCACCATACTAACCACTACACCACCATACTGACCACTACACCACCGTACTGACCACTACACCACCGTACTAACCACTACACCACCGTACTGACCACTACACCACCATACTAACCACTACACCACCGTACTGACCACTACACCACCGTACTGACCACTACACCACCATACTAACCACTACACCACCGTACTGACCACTACACCACCGTACTAACCACTACAACCACCGTACTGACCACTACACCCACCGTACTAACCACTACACCACCGTACTAACCACTACACCACCGTACTAACCACTACACCACCATACTAACCACTACACCACCATACTAACTACTACACCACCATACTAACCACTACACCACCATACTAACCACTACACCACCATACTAACCACTACACCACCGTACTAACCACTACACCACCATACTAACCACTACACCACCATACTGACCGCTACACCACCATACTGACCACTACACCACCGTACTGACCACTACACCACCATACTAACCACTACACCACCATACTAACCACTACACCACCATACTGACCACTACACCACCATACTGACCACTACACCACCATACTAACCACTACACCACCGTACTAACCACTACACCACCGTACTAACCACTACACCACCATACTAACCACTACACCACCATACTAACCACTACACCACCATACTAACCACTACACCACCATACTAACCACTACACCACCTTACTAACCACTACACCACCGTACTAACCACTACACCACCGTACTAACCACTACACCACCGTACTAACCACTACACCACCGTACTAACCACTACACCACCTTACTAACCACTACACCACCGTACTAACCACTACACCACCATACTAACCACTACACCACCGTACTAACCACTACACCACCGTACTAACCACTACACCACCATACTAACCTCTACACCACCATACTAACCACTACACCACCATACTAACCACTACACCACCATACTAACCACTACACCACCTTACTAACCACTACACCACCATACTAACCACTACACCACCATACTAACCTCTACACCACCATACTAACCACTACACCACCGTACTAACCACTACACCACCGTACTAACCACTACACCACCGTACTAACCACTACACCACCGTACTAACCACTACACCACCGTACTAACCACTACACCACCATACTAACCACTACACCACCATACTAACCACTACACCACCGTACTA
>CM038710.1:2951943-2981943 GCA_021613375.1 Megaleporinus macrocephalus
ACCACTACACACCACCATACTAACCACTACACCACCATACTAACCACTACACCACCATACTAACCACTACACCACCATACTAACCACTACACCACCATACTAACCACTACACCACCGTACTAACCACTACACCACCGTATTAACCAATACACCACCACTAACCACTACACCACCATACTAACCACTACACCACCATACTAACCACTACACCACCTACTAACCACTACACCACCGTACTAACCACTACACCACCGTACTAACCACTACACCACCGTACTAACCACTACACCACCGTACTAACCACTACACCACCTACTAACCACTACACCACCGTACTAACCACTACACCACCATACTAACCACTACACCACCATACTAACCACTACACCACCGTACTAACCACTACACCACCATAACCACTAACCTCTACACCACCATACTAACCACTACACCACCATACTAACCACTACACCACCATACTAACCACTACACACACCATACTAACCACTACACCACCGTACTAACCACTACACCACCATACTAACCACTACACCACCACTAACCACTACACCACCGTACTAACCACTACACCACCGTACTAACCACTACACCACCGTACTAACCACTACACCACCGTACTAACCACTACACCACCGTACTAACCACTACACCACCATACTAACCACTACACCACCATACTAACCACTACACCACCGTACTAACCACTACACCACCACTGTGAGGTCAGGTACTGATGTTGAACATTGCTGTTAGGATTTGATTAAAATCAGTACCTGACCTCACTAACACTTAATCAAATCCCCACAGCAATGTTCCTGTGTCTAGCATAAGTTACATAAGACTGTAACTGCAGCAGAGAGAGGATCTTCTGGTTTACTCTGTCTGTTCTAGAAGGAACGCTGGAGAACCGGATGAAAGCGAGCTGCTGGCTGTCCGGCGTGCGAGGCCCGGCTGGCCGGCCGTGTCCGGGCCGTGTTAGCGAAGCTGCTTCAGACAGATTTCCTGAGTTAGTGTGAAGCGGGGCGGGGTTCGTGCGAGGACGTGTGTGGTGTTTCTTGTTGTGGTGAGGTTGGTGGGCCGTGGTGAGGTTGGTGGGCCGGAATGTTTTCTCTGTGTTCTACGTTAGCGGTGATGCTAAGATAAGCGGTGGGAAGCGGGAGAGCTAGACGGAGCTTTCCTTTGCTTTTCTTTCCCCCCTTTCAGGACCTCAGCGCTCCGTATCCATGACCACCATTTACTTCTGTTTAGTATTGCTATTGTGGCTGCATTAATAAAATAAAGGAGTTTCCTTCTGAGCCGCTGACCTGTGACGATTCGTCTCCGGCTCTCTCTCTCTCTCTCTCTCTCTCTTTCTCTTTCTCTCTCTCTCTCTCTCTCTCTCTTTCTCTCTCTCTCTCTCTCCTCTCTCTCTCTCTCTCTCTCTCTCTCTCTCTCTATTTATTTTTTTTTTTCTGTTCAACGTTTTTCTTTCTTTCTCTGACTCTTTTTTTCTCTCTCCTCTCCCTCTCTTTCCCCCTTTGGAGCTCTGTAGCATGATGTAAGGCAGTAAACTTTTTAAAAGTCTTCTGAGAGAGAGAGAGAGAGAGAGAGAGAGAGGGGAGGTAATGGAAGAGAGTGTCCATCATCTGGTGAGTGAGTGTGCTTGTGTGTGTTCGGAGTGATGTCTGGGGTGTTAGTAGGGCTGGGATCTGGCAGCTGAACGTAGAAAGGATTATGATGCATGTGCTGTGACGTCCAGTGCAACACTAGTGCTGCGGTATGTACCAGTACAAGCACCACAATACTGATATCAGTGTTACGGTATGACACATACAGCACTACTAAGTGTTACTAAGTACTGTGATTCGTAACAGTGCAAGTGTTACCATGTGATTCGTAACAGTGCAAGCGTTACCATGTGATTCGTAACAGTGCAAGCGTTACCATGTGATTCGAAACAGTGCAAGCGTTACCATGTGATTCGAAACAGTGCAAGCGTTACAATGTGATTCGTAACAGTGCAGGCGTTACCATGTGATTCGTAACAGTGCAAGCGTTACCATGTGATTCGTAACAGTGCAAGATTGATATAGTTTTGCAAGTATATACATAAGTCTTTACACTTGCACTGTTACAGACCACAGTGTTACGCTTGCACTGTTACAGACCGCGGTGTTACGTTTGCACTGTTACAGACCATGATGTTACGCTTGTACTGTTACAGACCACGCCGTTACGCTTGCACTGTTACAGACCACACTGTTACGCTTGCACTGTTACAGACCACGGTGTTACGCTTGCACTTTTACAGACCACGGTGTTGTGCTTGTACTGTTACAGACCACGGTGTTACGCTTGCACTGTTACAGACCATTATGTGTCACGCTTGCACTGTTACAGACCACGGTGTTATGCTTGCACTGTTACAGACCACGCTGTTACGCTTGCACTGTTACAGACCACGGTGTTACGCTTGCACTGTTACAGACCACGGTGTTACGTTTGCACTGTTACAGACCACGGTGTTATGCTTGCACTGTTACAGACCACGGTGTTACGTTTGCACTGTTACAGACCACGGTGTTATGCTTGCACTGTTACAGACCACGGTGTTACGCTTGTACTGTTACAGACCACGGTGTTACGCTTGTACTGTTACAGACCGCGGTGTTACGCTTGCACTGTTACAGACCACGGTGTTACGCTTGCACTGTTACAGACCACGCCGTTACGCTTGCACTGTTACTGACCACGCCGTTACGCGTGCACTGTTACAGACCACGGTGTTACGCTTGTACTGTTACAGACCACGGTGTTACGCTTGTACTGTTACAGACCACTCCGTTACGCTTGCACTGTTACAGACCACGGTGTTACGCTTGTACTGTTACAGACCACGGTGTTACACTTGTACTGTTACAGACCACGCCGGTACGCTTGCACTGTTACAGACCAGGGTGTTACGCTTGCACTGTTACAGACCACAGTGTTACGCTTGTACTGTTACAGACCATGCCGTTACGCTTGCACTGTTACAGACCACGGTGTTACGCTTGTACTGTTACAGACCACGGTGTTACGCTTGCACTGTTACAGACCACTCCGTTACGCTTGCACTGTTACAGACCGCGGTGTTACGCTTGCACTGTTACAGACTGCGGTGTTACGCTTGCACTGTTACAGACTGCGTTGTTACGCTTGCACTGTTACAGACGTCCAGTGCAACACTAGTGCTGCGGTATGTACCAGTACAAGCACCACAATACTAATATCAGTGTTACGGTATGACACATACAGCACTACTAAGTGTTACTAAGTACTGTGATTCGTAACAGTGCAAGTGTTACCATGTGATTCGTAACAGTGCAAGCGTTACCATGTGATTCGTAACAGTGCAAGCGTTACCATGTGATTCGTAACAGTGCAAGCGTTACAATGTGATTCGTAACAGTGCAGGCGTTACCATGTGATTCGTAACAGTGCAAGCGTTACCATGTGATTCGTAACAGTGCAAGATTGATATAGTTTTGCAAGTATATACACAAGTCTTTACACTTGCACTGTTACAGACCACAGTGTTACGCTTGCACTGTTACAGACCGCGGTGTTACGTTTGCACTGTTACAGACCACGGTGTTACGCTTGTACTGTTACAGACCACGCCGTTACGCTTGCACTGTTACAGACCACGCCGTTACGCTTGCACTGTTACAGACCACGATGTTACGCTTGCACTGTTACAGACCACGCCGTTACGCTTGCACTTTTACAGACCACGGTGTTGTGCTTGTACTGTTACAGACCACGGTGTTACGCTTGCACTGTTACAGACCATTATGTGTCACGCTTGCACTGTTACAGACCACGGTGTTATGCTTGCACTGTTACAGACCACGCTGTTACGCTTGCACTGTTACAGACCACGCCGTTACGCTTGCACTGTTACAGACCACGGTGTTACGTTTGCACTGTTACAGACCACGGTGTTATGCTTGCACTGTTACAGACCACGGTGTTACGCTTGTACTGTTACAGACCACGGTGTTACGCTTGTACTGTTACAGACCGCGGTGTTACGCTTGCACTGTTACAGACCACGGTGTTACGCTTGCACTGTTACAGACCACGGTGTTACGCTTGCACTGTTACAGACCGCGCCGTTACGCGTGCACTGTTACAGACCACGGTGTTACGCTTGTACTGTTACAGACCACGGTGTTACGCTTGTACTGTTACAGACCACTCCGTTACGCTTGCACTGTTACAGACCACGGTGTTACGCTTGTACTGTTACAGACCACGGTGTTACACTTGTACTGTTACAGACCACGCCGGTACGCTTGCACTGTTACAGACCAGGGTGTTACGCTTGCACTGTTACAGACCACAGTGTTACGCTTGTACTGTTACAGACCATGCCGTTACGCTTGCACTGTTACAGACCACTCCGTTACGCTTGCACTGTTATAGACCGCGGTGTTACGCTTGCACTGTTACAGACTGCGGTGTTACGCTTGCACTGTTACAGACTGCGGTGTTACGCTTGCACTGTTACAGACCACGGTGTTACGCTTGCACTGTTACAGACCACTCCGTTACGCTTGCACTGTTATAGACCGCGGTGTTACGCTTGCACTGTTACAGACTGCGGTGTTACGCTTGCACTGTTACAGACTGCGGTGTTACGCTTGCACTGTTATAGACCGCGGTGTTACGCTTGCACTGTTACAGACTGCGGTGTTACGCTTGCACTGTTACAGACTGCGGTGTTACGCTTGCACTGTTACAGACTGCGGTGTTATGCTTGCACTGTTACAGACCACTCCGTTACGCTTGCACTGTTACAGACCACGGTGTTACGCTTGTACTGTTACAGACCACGGTGTTACGCTTGTACTGTTACAGACCACGGTGTTACGCTTGCACTGTTACAGACCACTCCGTTACGCTTGCACTGTTACAGACCGCGGTGTTACGCTTGCACTGTTACAGACTGCGGTGTTACGCTTGCACTGTTACAGACCACGGTGTTACGCTTGCACTGTTACAGACCGCGGTGTTACCCTTGATGATTGTTTATGATTATCTGCTACTAAACAGTGTTGGTGTATGTATTGATGGATGGATGGATGGATGGATGGATGGATGGATGTATTGATGGATGGATGGATGGATGGATGGATGGATGTATGTATTGATGGATGGATGGATGGATGGATGGATGGATGTATGTATTGATGGATGGATGGATGGATGGATGGATGGATGTATTGATGGATGGATGTATGTATTGATGGATGGATGGATGGATGGATGGATGGATGTATGTATTGATGGATGGATGGATGGATGGATGTATGTATTGATGGATGGATGGATGGATGGATGGATGTATTGATGGATGGATTGGTCTTTGTGGTCGTGTGTGAAGCTGAAATTCTGAACAGTGTTCTTTGTTCTCGGCGCTGACGCTGATCTGGTGTCTGTTTGTTTAATTTTGCATGAAGTCTTTCTCTACGCAGAGTCAAATACTATTTTAATACTTACAAACAAATCATTCGCACACATGTAAATAACCCGCGTAACTCACGTGCCTCGTGAATGACTCCCTGTGATGACTCCTGCGAGGCAGCGAGGATTTGTGTTGTGGACGTCGCCCAATAAAGCGCGGGCTCAGGAAGTGGACTTGGCTGGGCGCGAGGCGGCGGGAGAGAGTTATAGAGATAGAGGGTGTATATTATGATGAGTGGATACGGATTCGTTGCCTCGGTTCCTCGGTCTGGGAAAGAATCCCGTTGGAAGCCTAAAAATAAGTCACTCGGAGGCTTTTATTGGAGCGGCCACTTCGCGTCTGAACACAAATCACCGCTGAAGAAGACCGGGCCCCGTCCCCAGAGCGCCAGCGAGGCCGGACCCTTAATATTCACACGACTAGCTCGCGTCAAACACAACACTTCTCATGTTCAACTCAGGGGGTGATGAATGGGGGCCGCTAATTAAAGGGCCCGTATCACAGAAAATGAAGGGATGAAGGAACAGTGTTGGTGATGATAAAGGAATGAAGGGATGAAGGAACAGTGTTGGTGGTGATGAAGGGATGAAGGAACAGTGTTGATGATGATAAAGGAATGAAGGGATGAAAGAACAGTGTTGGTGATGATAAAGGAATGAAGGGATGAAGGAACAGTGTTGGTGATGATAGATAAAGGAATGAAGGGATGAAGGAACAGTGTTGGTGATGATAAAGGGATGAAGGAACAGTGATGATGAAGGGGTTATGACATACTGTCCAGTTCTGGTTTGAGCTGGTTTTGTATGTGGCTGTTCATCGCGAGGCTGTCGTAGAAGAATGTGAGTGGTCTGGTTCGGACCCTCCACAGCTGTTCTGAGGCCTGTGGTCTGGTTGGTGGTCTGATGTTTAGTGTCTGTGATGGTTGAGCGTGGGGTAAAGACGGACTGGTCAGAGTTCAGACAAACACAGCAGCTGTGTGTCCGTACGGTTCTGTCCACTGGCCTGAGAACCAGGCTTTAACTCCGGGGGTTTATGTTCTGGGGTCTATTTATGGAGGGAACTATATGGAGGGTCCTATACAGTGGGGTCCCAATATCAGAGACTGGGGATCTAGGAATGTCTTCTCATGTAAACTTAAAAATAAAGACGTTTAAAATAATAATAATAATAATATTAATAATAATAATTAGTTAATAATAACAAAATGAAGACATGTTTAAAATAAAATTACAAGTTCAGTGTTTAAATTAAAGCAGCTTTATCACCTGGTTTAAAGTATTTAGTACAGAAACGCTTTTACTTCTAGTTTTTATGTTTAGCTTTTATTTGTATCTTTAGTTTTTATGTTTAGTTTTTATGTTTATTCTTTTAGTCTTTATAAAACCTAAAATCAAACACACTGACTACCTAAAACTAAAAAAAATAAAAAAATAAAAACAAAAATATAACCTAAAACATAAAACTAAAAAATAAAATAAAAACGGTTTTGACTACTTTACTACTAGTATTCATATATATATATAGTTTTAGTTTAAAATTGACTACAGTAGACTGAGCTTAGCTTTAGCTCTTCTTAAAGTTGGCCAAACAAAGCGATTCAGTTCTAAACTCAGTTTTAGTTTCTTAGAAGTGTTAGCTTAGCACTGAATAATAGATTTGTTCATTTATTTTAGATCTGTTTCACTTTTGGGGACGTTAACTAAAACTGATTACTGTTCAGAGTATAAAAGTGTTCTAGTATAAAAGTGTTCTAGTGTAAGAGTGTTCTAGTGTAAGAGTGTTCTGGTGTAAGAGTGTTCTAGTGTAAGAGTGTTCTGGTGTAAGAGTGTTCTGGTGTAAGAGTGTTCTAGTGTAAGAGTGTTCTGGTGTAAGAGTGTTCTAGATAAGAGTAAAATAAGATTAGTACTAAAGTTCAGTAGACATGGTGTTTGACATTTTTTGCTTTAATGACACAAAAACTAAATACGGACACATACTAATACAGTAAGAAAGTAATAATGAAGAGTCGTGATGCTGATTTTATGCTGTAAGTGCTGATCAGGTCTGATCAATCAGGTCTGATCAGGTCTAATCAGGTCTAATCAGGTCTGATCAGGTCTGATCAGGTCTGATCAGGTCTGATCAGGTCTAATCAGGTCTAATCAGGTCTAATCAGGTCTAATCAGGTCTGATCAGGTCTGATCAGGTCTGATCAGGTCTAATCAGGTCTGATCAGGTTTGTTTATTACTGATATGTTGAGTTGGTTGTTGTATCTGCAGCAGCAATGAGATGAGATCAGATCCAGCTGTTCCACCAGCTTCATGTTCAGACCTGCAGTATGTTCTGGGAGTATTGCTCTCTCACTCTCACTCTCCCTGTCTCCTCTCACTCTCACTCTCACTCTCTCCTCTCTCTCTCTCTCTCTCTCCCCCTCTCTCCTCTCACTCTCACCTCTCTCTTTCTCTCTCTGTCTCTTTCTCTCTACTCTCTTCTCTCTCTCCTTTCTCTCCTCTCTCTTTCTCTCTCTCTCCTCTCACTCTCACCTCTCTCTCTCTCCTCTCTCTTTCTCTCTCTCTCCTCTCTCTTTCTCTCTCTCTCCTCTCACTCTCACCTCTCTCTCTCTCCTTTCTCTCTTTCTCTCTCTCTTTCTCTGTCTCTTTCTCTCTCGGTCTCTTTCTCTCTACTCTCTTCTCTCTCTCCTCTCTCTCTTTCTCTCTCCTCTCTCTCCCTCTCTCCTCTCTCTCTTTCTCTCTCATCTCTCTCTTTCTCTCTCTATCTCTCTATCTCTCTCTCTCTCTCTCTCTCTTTCTCTCTCCTCTCTCTTTCTCTCTCTCCTCTCTCTTTCTCTCTCTCTCCTCTCTCTTTCTCTCTCTCCCCTCTCTCCTCTCTCTCCTCTTTCCTCTCCTTTCTCTCTCTCTCTCTCTCCTTTCTCTCCTCTCTCTTTCTCTCTCTCTCTTTCTCTACTCTCTCTCTCTGTGTCCTTTTCTCTTTTACATTTTTTTCCTTTACTCTCTCTTTTTACATCACTCTCCTCGGTCACTCACGTCTCTCTCTCTATCTTTCTCTCCCTCTATCTTTCTCTAGCTTTTTTTCTCTCTCTCTCTCTCTCTCTCTCTCTCTCTCTCTCTCTCTGTGTGTGTGTGTGTGTAATTATGTAATAACAGTAAGAGTGCTCTGTTTTCTCTTGTTCCTCTGTGTTTATATTTTTAGACGTGGGCTCTGATTGGCTCACCTGGTTTGTATTTCAGGAAGTGATGACGCTGATCAGAGTTTAATCTGTTCACACACACACACACACACACACGCTCACACACACCTACACACGCTCACACACACACACACCTACACACACGCTCACACATCTACACACTCACACACACACACACGCCTACACGTATATGTATACACACCTGCACACACTTACTGATAACAGCGAATCAGGAAACAGAGTGAGGCGGTGCTGTTAGCGCTGTGCTAACTGGTGGGGTATAAACCTCTGTGTACTTGTTAGCCATGTTAGCCTCGAAGCTTCAGAACTAAAGGCCAGAACCAGACATCATTAGCCCAGCTGGTACCGGCTCAGACTGGTATCGTTACTGGTCTGGTGCTGGTGAATTGGTGCGGTGCTGGGCTGGTACCGGCTCAGACTGGTATCGTTACTGGTCTGGTGCTGGTGTATTGGTGCGGTGCTGGTCTGGTACCGGCTCAGACTGGTATCGTTACTGGTCTGGTGCTGGTGTATTGGTGCGGTGCTGGTCTGGTACCGGCTCAGACTGGTATCGTTACTGGTCTGGTGCTGGTGTATTGGTGCGGTGCTGGTCTGGTACCGGCTCAGACTGGTATCGTTACTGGTCTGGTGCTGGTGAATTGGTGCGGTGCTGGTCTGGTACCGGCTCAGGCTGGTATCGTTACTGGTCTGGTGCTGGTGAATTGGTGCGGTGCTGGTCTGGTACCGGCTCAGACTGGTATCGTTACTGGTCTGGTGCTGGTGAATTGGTGCGGTGCTGGTCTGGTACCGGCTCACTGGTATCGTTACTGGTCTGGTGCTGGTGTATTGGTGCGGTGCTGGTCTGGTACCGGCTCAGACTGGTATCGTTACTGGTCTGGTGCTGGTGTATTGGTGCGGTGCTGGTCTGGTACCGGCTCAGGCTGGTATCGTTACTGGTCTGGTGCTGGTGAATTGGTGCGGTGCTGGTCTGGTACCGGCTCAGACTGGTATCGTTACTGGTCTGGTGCTGGTGTATTGGTGCGGTGCTGGTCTGGTACCAGCTCAGACTGGTATCAGAACACTACATTTGCTGGTTCGTCCTGGTTTTTGTGGGAGGCTAGTTTAAATTAGCTTGGATCTGTAGTTAGCTTGTGGCTAATTTGTTAGCTTGGACCTGATAAATTGACTCGTGGCTCAGGTGCTAACCTGTGGGCTGAGATATTAGCTTGGGGTTGATATGTTAGCACATGGCTCAAACGTTAGCTGTGCTCTGACATGTTAGCTCATGGCTAGTCTGTTAGCTTGGGGCTGACATTATGTTAGAAGCCACAAGCTAATAAATGTGTGCTGACATATTGGTGTGTTAGCTTACGGCTCACATTCGCCTTGAGCTGACATATTAGCTTGTGGCTTTGTGCAAAGAAGTTAGCTTGGGGCAGACGTCATAGCTCATTGGGTTAGCACAGGACTAGCATAAGCTCATGGCTAGTTTGTTAGCTTTGAGCTGACATATTAGCTTATGTCTAGAGTGTTAGCTCAGGACTGAGACATTAGCTTGTGGTCACTGTGCTAGCTATGTGCTTATGTATTAGTTAGTGTGTTAACCTTGGGCAGACATATTAGCTTGTGGCTAGAGCTTTAGCTTGTGGCTGCTATTTGGTTAGCTCAGTGTTGATATATTAGCTGATGGTTAGGGTGTTAGCTCGGACCTTACAGTTAGTTTTTCAGCTTGGGGCCAGCTAGTGTGTTAGCTTAGTATTAGTATTAGCTTGTGGCTGGTGTTGGTCATTTCTACAAGCATAATTCTGAAGGTGTTGCTAGGCCGTTTGCTTGGGTATCCCAGGTGGTTGTGAAGGTGGTGCTTGGTATGTTTCCCAGGTGGTTGCTAAGGTGGTGCTTGGTATGTTTCCCAGGTGATTGCTAAGGTGGTGCTTGGTATGTTTCCCAGGTGATTGCTAAGGTGGTGCTTGGTATGTTTCCCTGGTGATTGCTAAGGTGGTGCTTGGCCATTGGTGTTATGTTTACAGCAACAGTCAAACTTGTTATTAAGGACTAGAGGACTGATTCTGCTCTTGTTGTCATAACTCATGTCCCGTGTCAGCGCCGCTGTACGGTTACTGTGAGGACACGCACCGTCCTCACTGAGTCCCGGTCGATTCGCTCACATCCTCATCGCGGCTCTGTGATTTGCCCTCCAGCTCAACTGCTATTTTTAAATCCTACTAATTAATAAATGTCACATAAAGTATTCATGACTCAGTGTGAACTGATTGAAGGTAGATCAGCTGTAACCTGTGATTGGCTAGCATGTGGCTAATCGTTAGTAACATGAACCCAGATGTTCACATTTATAATTAGTGTTCAATGTATAACTCTAAATGTAGGTATTGTGTATATAAACTGAGTTACAGTTTCTCATTAGGTTGAGTGTATAACTCTAAATGTAGGTGTTGTATATAAACTGAGTTATAGTTTCTCATTAGGTTGAATGTATAACTCTAAATGTAGGTGTTGTATATAAACTGAGTTACAGTTTCTCATTAGGTTGAATGTATAACTCTAAATGTAGGTATTGTATGTATAAAACATTAGTTCATTATTAATGTATACTCTAAATGTAGGTATTGTATATAAACTGAGTTACAGTTTCTCATTAGGCTGAATGTATAACTCTAAATGTAGGTATTGTATATAAACTGAGTTACAGTTTCTCATTAGGCTGAATGTATAACTGTAGTGATGTATGGTGGCTCTGCTGGCTGTAGTTGTACAGTCTTGTGGTCGTGCAGTATTTGAATAAAAAGAAATGTGCATTAGTTTACCAAATGTTTGTGTTTGCTTTACTGGAAGTGAACGCACCCCTCATGTGGCTTTTGAGCAACAAGAAATTTGCATACCACCTTAAGCGGTGTGGGTGTTTGTATTATGGACGTAGAGGAGTGCGCGTACGTGTTCTGAGTTTAGCTGAGGTCAGGATGGCGTGACAAGCAAGTGTGAAAGGTTTGTTTATTAATATTCGTACTGATATTAAGGAAGACCCGAAAATATCATATTTGAATTTTAGCACGGCAGCAAGAAACCCTGTACATAGACTTAGAACCTTAGTTCACAACAGCAACAGTTCATAACAGCAACACTTCATAACAGTAAATAACAGCAACACTTCATAACACTTCATAACAGCAACACTTCATAACAGAAACACTTCATAACAGCAACACTTCATAAAACTTCATAACAGCAACACTTCATAACAGCAACACTTCATAAAACTTCATAACAGCAACACTTCATAACAGAAACACTTCATAACACTTCATAACAGCAACACTTCATAAAACTTCATAACAGCAACACTTCATAACAGAAACACTTCATAACACTTCATAACAGAAACACTTCATAACAGCAACACTTCATAAAACTTCATAACAGCAACACTTCATAACAGAAACACTTCATAACACTTCATAACAGCAACACTTCATAACACTTCATAACAGCAACACTTCATAACAGAAACACTTCATAACACTTCATAACAGCAACACTTCATAAAACTTCATAACAGCAACACTTCATAACAGAAACACTTCATAACACTTCATAACAGAAACACTTCATAACAGCAACACTTCATAAAACTTCATAACAGCAACACTTCATAACACTTCATAACAGCAACACTTCATAACACTTCATAACAGCAACACTTCATAACAGCAACACTTCATAACAGCAACACTTCATAAAACTTCATAACAGCAACACTTCGTAACAGAAACACTTCATAACAGCAACACTTCATAAAATTTCATAACAGCAACACTTCATAACAGCAACACTTCATAACACTTCATAACAGCAACAGTTCATAACAGCAACACTTCATAACACTTCATAACAGCAACACTTCATAACAGCAACACTTCATAACAGCAACACTTCATAACACTTCATAACAGCAACACTTCATAACAGCAACACTTCATAACACTTCATAACAGCAACACTTCATAACAGCAACACTTCATAACACTTCATAACAGCAACACTTCATAACAGCAGCACTTCATAACAGCAGCACTTCATAACACTTCATAACAGCAACACTTCATAACAGCAGCACTTCATAACAGTTCATAACAGCAGCACTTCATAAACTGAGTTACAGTTTCTCATTAGGTTGAATGTATAACTCTAAATGTAGGTATTGTATATAAACTGAGTTACAGTTTCTCATTAGGTTGAATGTATAACTCTAAATGTAGGTATTGTATATAAACTGAGTTACAGTTTCTCATTAGGTTGAATGTATAACTCTAAATGTAGGTATTGTATATAAACTGAGTTACAGTTACTCATTAGGTTGAATGTATAACTCTAAATGTAGGTATTGTATATAAACTGAGTTACAGTTTCTCATTAGGTTGAATGTATAACTCTAAATGTAGGTATTGTATATAAACTGAGTTACAGTTTCTCATTAGGTTGAATGTATAACTCTAAATGTAGGTATTTATATAAACTGAGTTACAGTTTCTCATTAGGTTGAATGTATAACTCTAAATGTAGGTATTGTATATAAACTGAGTTACAGTTACTCATTAGGTTGAATGTATAACTCTAAATGTAGGTATTGTATATAAACTGAGTTACAGTTTCTCATTAGGTTGAATGTTATGTATGATCTCTGAGCTGCGTAAACAGCCTGTTTCTGTAACGTCTCTAAAACCAACATATTTGCATGTGTATTCAGCCTGCAGCCGTTTAGCCCCGCCCACTCAATTGTCAATCGGTTTCTCATAAAAGGTGTGCCAATCAGAACAGAGCTCATTTACATACGAGTTTTAGAGGCGCGGGTGTTGAGGAGAAGGTTGAAGATGTTTATGTAAACAATAATCTGAACTGTTTGGTATGTATACCCCTAACACTATGGCTGTGTCTCAAATCTTCCATCACCACCACCGCAAACAACATCTCACACCAAAGCCTCCTCATAAAACAGATTACTGAGACGCTCTAGTTAGAGAGAGACTGTGTCACGGCTTGTTCCCGCCCACTGCAGCACACCACCGGTGGTTTAGCTGGTTGCTAAGCTACCGGCCAGCATCCAAAACAATAGCCCGAGCTTAAAAATCTGCTAGTATAAATGCTAATGTCTGGAGTATAAAGTGTAAATGGTGAAGGACTCGTTACAGAGTTGATAATAAAACTGTTTTGTGTGATTATATGACCAGAAACACATTAAAACTCCAGAGAATAAAAATAACTCACATTTTAAAACCACTTCACTGCTCCTAGATTAGCCTGCGGTGCATCATGGGATTGTTTTAGCGGCTGAAGAAGAGTTCGATGCTTCTTTAAAATCAGGTCTAAATAAGGTTCCTCAGTAGACAGTATGTTTAAGGTATGTAAGAATTGGGACAGTCTACATGTCAGGAGCGCATACTATGACGTAAAATGCTGCCTATGTAGGGAGCTCACTAGGATTTGAGACACAGCCATAGTGTAATTCTGTGTTTGTGGTGTAAACAGAGTGGCTTTGGTGTGAGATGTTGTTTGCGGTGGTGGTGATGGAAACCAGGTGTCTCTGTGTCTACAACACAAATATACATGTTTGATTTGCTCTCGTAATAATAGAAGTAAGTAAATAAGTAATTATAATAAATAATAGCTCGTTTTCGCTGCCCGTGGATGGATCTTCTCATGTTTTTGGTCCAAACCTTCTCAAAGCGTTGATGGACATCACCACCACCACCACCACCACCATTCTTTAGCACTCCAACCATTTATATAATTTATATAGAAGCCAGTTTTCTCATCTGTTGGAACTCCAGCTCTTTTCTCTGTTACAAGGTGATGTCATCTCGTGGCTCACCATCACACAACGCACAGAGAGCTAAACCAGTATAAGCTGACCACTCTGCTCAAGTCCAACTTGCAAGGGCCGGACTTTCAGGTTTCAGACTCTGACTCTATCCGATCAGTAAGAACAGCCACAGCAGTGTAGGGGTGGAGCTTGCAGCAAAGAGGGTGAACTGACCACCCCCAGCTCCTCCGGAGGCGGGGCTTAAAGACACAGGAGCTCTGACAGTGTGTACAGATGTACAGTATATTGTTGTACAGTGCACGTAAACTGAAAATCAGCCTGAAGAATGTAAATCAGCTGTGTTCTCATTGGCCCTCCACTACTTGAGTGTGAGTGGGCGGAGCTAAGCTACAGTAGGCCAAATAAGCAGATATGTAGTTTTTAGAGATGGAAGGATCGATCGGCTATGTATCAATGATCAGCTGATACATAGCCGTAGCCCTCCGTGAAACCCCCTCCGGCCAGGTCCCTGTAATTCCTATCTGAACCACTAGGTGGAACACCGTGCAGACCAGATCTGACCGGTACGAACAGAACAGCAGCAACAATTCAATATTCTACATTTAATGATTACAGTTTTAGTTTAAATAACAGAGTCTGAGTTTAATGACTGCAGTTTTTACTGTATTTATTTAATTATCTTTTTTCGTTTTGAATTAAGGGTCTAAGTGTAATTATAGTTTTTGTGACATCACAGAAACAGTGGATTGGAAACAGTGGATTGGATTAGCTCACATTGCTTAGCTCACATATCTGGACTGGACACGTATAGAAATGTCAACACTGTTTACATATGGCTCTGATTTTAAAGGGCAGAGGGCTCTTTTCCTTCGTATGGGCTCTTTAAGTGTGTCTAAGGTTGGGCTCTGTTGTTACAATGGCTGATAGAAAGCGTGTCCGAGTCCCGTCGCTGCCCTTTAGTGTTAGAATGAAGATGAGTGACATCATAGCAGCGGAACGCCATAACAAAAGCCTCTTCCTCCAATAGTCCAGGTCTCTCTCTCTCTCTCTCTCTCTCTCTCTCTCTCTCTCTCTCTCTCTCTCTCTCTCTCTCTCTCTCTCTCTCTCTCTCTCTCTCTCTCTCTCTCGTTTTACATCCTGTGGTACAGAGTTCCAGGGAGCCACGCCTCGAGCTCCTTAAACACATAAGCACATGGGCTGGAACAGCGAGTCTATGTTTAGTGCTGGTTTGTTTCCAGTGGACGCAGGTACTCTGGTCACCTTTTGTTTTCTGTACCCAGACCAGCGTTAGCCCCGGTACAGCCCCGGCTATAAAATAAACACACGTCCCCAACCGCTTTCTTTACGTTACCGCGGCGACAGCTTCAGACCTAAACAGCGAGGCTCCTGTATGGAAACTAAAATATATAAATTTCAATATATATTCAGCTTAACTTGATTAATATCACAATAATCTATCTCTCTCTCTCTCTCTATATATATATATATATATATATATATATATATATATATATATATATATATATATATATATATATATATATATATATATATACCCCAACAAGTAACGGGTGAGGAGGCCTATCATTTAGGCTGTGTCCCAAACAGGGCTGCACTCTTGAAAGCCGCCTTATTGGATCAAGTGCAAGTTCAGTGTTCTATTCAGGGTGTCAGAGATTTTGTAGTGTTGTCCTAATTCTCTGAATAAGTCACCATATCGTTACCCACAATGCACTGTAAAACTAGTGGACAACTGATGTACACTACTTACAGGTTGACACTTCACAACGCATTGGGCTTCTTTGGAAAGATCGTCGTCCCAATTCCCTCTACTGTCTCCCTCACTGCTCCCCCTATATAGTGTTCTACATGGAGCAGTCTATGTAGTGAACAGGGAACGAGTGAACGAGTGGACCACTTCAGACACACCCCCAGATCTTCAGACTTGTTGTTGTAACTTTCTGTGTTGATAATGTTTGAACCACAAGAGATATTACAAATCTGATCACATCAGTAGATTTCTGAGAGAGTTGTGGTCTTCTTTGATTTGCTACACGACCACCTTCCCACTACCCTTGATCCAATATAGTGGCTTTGAAGATGCCGGCTATGTTCGGGACATAACCCAAAAGATAGGAGCCCTCACCTGTTACTGGTGACCTGTGCATGGTGTACCCCGCCTTCACCCAATGCTGGGATAGGCTTCAGCCCCCCAGTGGAAGATCATGGATGGATATGGTTATGAACTGACCAATAGAAATACTCCAGAAAAGCCTGGAAGAAATTCCGGTTCCGTTGACCTACATAGAAATAAAGACTGTCACCTGTAAAGCAGACAGTTTGGATGATTAATGTTTGTATTTGGGACGTGGCCCTTTAAGGTTCCTGAAGTTGGTGTAGCTGTTCGGAATGACCTCATCAGACGGTCAGGGGTGTGTTTGGTGTTTCTGTGGGAAGACTGTTTCCCCGGGTTGACCGCAGAGGAGCGAGTGACCGCCGGGCATTAGGGCAGAAGAGTGCAGGGCACAGAGTTTACATGACACGCTGGTCCTCCACAGGAAGCGGCGGCCGGCTTCCCAGAATCAAACAAATGACCATTCTTCAGAGCGCCGAGCTGCTTTCCTTAGATTACACCACAGCATTTACATCAGCCTGGCAGGAAACCACACGCCGCGCACACCGTCTGAGCACCCCAGCTCAGGGAGAGACGTTCTCCAGCTCAGGGAGAGACATTCTCCAGCTCAGGGAGAGACGTTCTCCAGCTCAGGGAGAGACGTTCTCCAGCTCAGGGAGAGACGTTCTCCAGCTCAGGGAGAGACGTTCTCCAGCTCAGGGAGAGACATTCTCCAGCTCAGGGAGAGACGTTCTCCAGCTCAGGGAGAGACGTTCTCCAGCTCAGGGAGAGAGGTTCTCCAGCTCAGGGAGACATTCTCCAGCTCAGGGAGACATTCTCCAGCTCAGGGAGAGAGGTTGTTCTCCAGCTCAGGGAGAGAGGTTGTTCTCCAGCTCAGGGAGAGACGTTCTCCAGCTCAGGGAGAGACGTTCTCCAGCTCAGGGAGAGAGGTTCTCCAGCTCGGAGAGAGGTTCTCCAGCTCAGGAAGAGAGGTTGTTCTCCAGCTTAGGGAGAGAAGTGATTCTCCAGCTCAGGGAGACATTCTCCAGCTCAGGGAGACATTCTCCAGCACAGGGAGAGAGGTTCTCCAGCACAGGGAGAGAGGTTCTCCAGCACAGGGAGAGAGGTTCTCCAGCTCAGGGAGAGAGGTTCTCCAGCTCGGAGAGAGGTTCTCCAGCTCAGGAAGAGAGGTTGTTCTCCAGCTTAGGGAGAGAGGTGATTCTCCAGCTCAGGGAGACATTCTCCAGCTCAGGGAGAGAGGTTCTCCAGCACAGGGAGAGAGGTTCTCCAGCTCAGGGAGAGAGGTTCTCCAGCTCGGGGAGACATTCCCCAGCTCAGGGAGAGAGGTTCTCCAGCTTAGGGAGACGTACTCCCAGCTCAGGGAGAGAGGTTCTCCCAGCTCCGGGAGAGAGGTTCTCCCAGCTCAGGGAGAGAGGTTCCCTCCAAGCTCAGAGAGAGAATGCCTCCAGCTCAGGGAGAGAGGTTCCTCCAAGCTCAGGGAGAGGTTCTCCAGCTCAGGGAGAGGGGTTCCTCCAAGCTTAGGGAGAAAGGTTCTCTAGCTCATGGAGATGGTTCACCAGCTCAGGAAGAGAGGTTCTCCATCACTGATCAATGCAAGAAGTTTTTTAGAGACCAAAATCAGTTCTGCTCTTTACTTTCATACTGTGTGTTTCCGGATTGTGTGGGTGTGTGTGTGTTGTTTCTTGTGTGTGTGTGTGTGTGTGTGTGTGTGTGTGTGTGTGTCAGGATGTGGTTTACTGGTTGCTGTATCGATACAGATGCTCATGCAGACAGAGATGTGCTGAATACTGACGTGTGTTCACGAGACCGAGTGAGAGTGAACACACGGCCTCTACAGAGACTCACTTCTGCACACCATCACACACCACTGTTTATTTACTGACTGGAGAAATTAAACCAGGCCTGAAACACTTTCCAGAACTTCTGCTGTGTTTTAGATTCTGTGTGCACGAATACTGGCGTGTAAACACCGTGTTTACTCCTGTTCACCTGTGAAAGATTTTAAATTAGTGTCACACCAACAGCACACACACTTCCGTACGACTGTACAAGACCGTTAGATGAAATTAATGTATTTTTTTGGTTTAACAGTTTAGTGTTGATTGATTTCACACCCCAAATTACTAACAACCACCTTAACATCCACCTGGGATACTGTAACAACCTTAAGCAACTAACTGGAGTACCAGAATAGCCCAGTAAAACTTTGGATACTATAGCAACACCTTAACAACCACCTGACATACTGTAGTAACCCTTAGCAACTAGCTGGGGTACCACAACAGCCCAGCAGCACCTTGGATACTATAGCAACACCTTAACAACCACTTGGCATACTGAAGCAACCCTTAGCAACTAACTTGTGAACCAGAACAGCCCAGCAGCACCTTGGATACTATAGCAACGCTTTAACAACCACCTGAGATACTATAAAAAACCTCAGCTACTAGCTGGGATAGCAAAACAGTCTAGCAACACCTTGGATACTATACTGACACCTTAACAACCACCTGGGATACTGTAACAACCATAAGCAACTAACTGGGGTACTAGAATAGCCCAGCAGCTCCTTGGATACTATAGCAACGCTTTAACAACCACCTGACATACTGTAGCAACCCTTAGCAACTAGCTGGGGTACACCAACAGCCCAGCAGCACCTTGGATACTATAGCAACACCTTAGCAATCACTGACATACTGTAGCAAACCTCAGCCACTAAATGGGACACCAGAACAGCCCAGCAGCACCTTGGATACTATAGCAACGCCTTAACAACCACCCGACATACTGTATGAACACCTTGCAATCAACTGGGACACCAGAATAGCCTAGCAACCCCTTGTATACTATAGCAACACCTTAACAACCACCTGAGATACTGTAACAGCCCAGCAGCAGGTCTGCACTGAGATCTTCTCTGGACCAGATGCTCTGTAATCTGTTACCATACAAGGCCAGTGCTGAGCAGGTTCTCCTCCTCCTCAGCGCCGCGGGTTTCCTGTTCCGCTCTCGCAGACGCCCGCCGACGTACACGGGTTGGAGCTCACGCACGAGATGCAGCGAGCGCCTCTCAGCAAATGAAACCAGGTTGTGGTGTCTGGGTGTGGGAAGTGTTTCGCTGCCCCCCCCCACCCCGGGTCTCTGCTAGGCGTGTGTGAACTCACACTTTTTGTGTGTTTTACGAGGTTTTGACTGGATTATGACGGCCGGACCGTAAACCATGTGACTCAGTGGTGGGTTTTTTTGGTCTTTTTATAAATATACAAGTGGTGAAGTGCAAACAGAGGGCAACAGAGCTTATGGGGGGGGGGTGTTTAGCAGTTTCTGAGATGTGGGGTTTCAAAGCCCTGGCCTGCAGGGGCATAAGCATTTTGGCCAATATTCTAATTTCATCTGGTCCTGTGCTGGGCTGTTACAGTATCTCAGGTGGTTGTTAAGGTGTTGCTATAGTATACAAGGGGTTGCTAGGCTGTTCTGGTGTCCCAGTTGGTTGCTAGGTGTTAATACAGTATGTCGGGTGGTTGTTAAGGCCTTACTATAGTATTCAAGGTGCCGCTGGGCTGTTCTGGTGCCCCAGTTAGTAATATGCTATAGCAATAGCCTAGCAACCCCTTAGCAACTACCTGGCATACCACAGCAACAGAGGAGAAACTCCTTCCCAACCTGCTGGGATACCGTAACAAAAGCTCAGCCGCACATTAGGAACCACCTGGGATACCACAGCAACTCATTAGCAGCCATCTGGGATGCTGTAGCTTCCCAGCAACCAAACTGGGATAACATTGCAACAGCTTGGCAACACCAATGCAACTTTAAAGATCACTCTGGGTGGTCTTTATAGTGCCCAAGCACGTTTGACCCTCAAAGTCCAGCTTGTTTGACCAGTGTAGGGTGATTGGATCTCATCTTGGACTTATTTTAGAGGCAGACGGAGTCCGAGGTACGTCTGATACTATCTAGACACCAAACGCATGTGGACATGAGGAACCAGCAGGCTGGTAGGGTTTGTTAGCTACGTTAGCCTCGTAGCGTTTGGAGTTGGTTCGGCTGGAGAAATCTCCAGATCCTGGATCTCCGGTTGCAGTGCGATTGTTTAGTTCTGCAGTACTGTTTGATTGACGGCCGCTGGCAGCCATGGTGGGCTCACCTGACACTGGTATGAGGAACCAGGTCAGAAATAAAGCTGGAGATGCTAAATTTAGCATCTAAACCGAAGACGTGCCAACAATAGAAACTGAATAGGATTTCCTGGATATAAATCACAGAGTGAGATCCTGACCTTTAGCACACTCGCGACACGACTGGAGTCAACTAAACCTGTTTGTAGAGTCTGGCTCCAAACCTACTGAGCGTCTATGTAGGGTCTGTCTATAAACCTACTGAGTGTCTATGTAGGGTCTGTCTATAAACCTACTGAGTGTCTATGTAGGGTCTGTCTATAAACCTACTGAGTGTCTATGTAGGGTCTGTCTATAAACCTATTGAGTGTCTATGTAGGGTCTGTCTATGAACCTACTGAGCGTCTATGTAGGGTCTGTCTATAAAGCTAGTGAGTGTCTATGTAGGGTCTGTCTATAAACCTATTGAGTGTCTAGTAGGGTCTGTCTATAAAGCTAGTGAGTGTCTATGTAGGGTCTGTCTATAAAGCTAGTGAGTGTCTATGTAGGGTCTGTCTATAAAGCTAGTGAGTGTCTATGTAGGGTCTGTCTATAAACCTATTGAGTGTCTATGTAGGGTCTGTCTATAAACCTACTGAGCGTCTATGTAGGGTCTGTCTATAAACCTACTGAGTGTCTATGTAGGGTCTGTCTATAAACCTATTGAGTGTCTATGTAGGGTCTGTCTATAAAGCTAGTGAGTGTCTATGTAGGGTCTGTCTATAAACCTATTGAGTGTCTAGTAGGGTCTGTCTATAAAGCTAGTGAGTGTCTATGTAGGGTCTGTCTATAAAGCTAGTGAGTGTCTATGTAGGGTCTGTCTATAAAGCTAGTGAGTGTCTATGTAGGGTCTGTCTATAAACCTACTGAGTGTCTATGTAGGGTCTGTCTATAAACCTACTGAGTGTCTATGTAGGGTCTGTCTATAAAGCTAGTGAGTGTCTATGTAGGGTCTGTCTATAAACCTACTGAGCGTCTATGTAGGGTCTGTCTATAAACCTACTGAGTGTCTATGTAGGGTCTGTCTATAAACCTAGTGAGTGTCTATGTAGGGTCTGTCTATAAACCTATTGAGTGTCTATGTAGGGTCTGTCTATAAACCTACTGAGTGTCTATGTAGGGTCTGTCTATAAAGCTAGTGAGTGTCTATGTAGGGTCTGTCTATAAACCTATTGAGTGTCTATGTAGGGTCTGTCTATAAACCTACTGAGTGTCTATGTAGGGTCTGTCTATAAAGCTAGTGAGTGTCTATGTAGGGTCTGTCTATAAAGCTAGTGAGTGTCTATGTAGGGTCTGTCTATAAAGCTAGTGAGTGTCTATGTAGGGTCTGTCTATAAAGCTAGTGAGTGTCTATGTAGGGTCTGTCTATGAACCTAGTGAGTGTCTATGTAGGGGCTGGCTCCAAACCTAGTGAGTGTCTATGTAGGGTCTGGCTCCAAACCTAGTGAGTGTCTATGTAGGGTCTGTCTATAAACCTAGTGAGTGTCTATGTAGGGTCTGTCTATGAACCCAGTGAGTATCTCTGTAGGGTCTGTCTATAAACCTAGTGAGTGTCTATGTAGGGTCTGTCTATAAACCTAGTGAGTGTCTATGTAGGGTCTGTCTATAAACCTAGTGAGTGTCTATGTAAGGTCTGTCTATAAACCTAGTGAGTGTCTATGTAGGGTCTGTTTATAAACCTAGTGAGTGTCCATGTAAGGTCTGTTTATAAACCTAGTGAGTGTCTATGTAGGGTCTGTCCATAAACCTAGTGAGTGTCTATGTAGGGTCTGTCTATGAACCCAGTGAGTATCTATGTAGGGTCTGTTTATAAACCTACTGAGTGTCTATGTAGGGTCTGTTTATAAACCTAGTGAGTGTCTATGTAGGGTCTGTTTATAAACCTAGTGAGTGTCTATGTAGGGTCTGTTTATAAACCTAGTGAGTGTCTATGTAGGGTCCGTCTATAAATCTAGTGAGTGTCTATGTAGGGTCTGTTTATGAACCTAGTTATTGTCTATGTAGGGTCTGTCTATAAACCTAGTGAGTGTCTAAGTAGGGTCTGTCTATGAACCTAGTTATTGTCTATGTAGGGTCTGTCTATAAACCTAGTGAGTGTCTATGTAGGGTCTGTCTATAAACCTAGTGAGTGTCTATGTAGGGTCTGTTTATAAACCTAGTGAGTGTCTATGTAGGGTCTGTTTATAAACCAAGTGAGTGTCTATGTAGGGTCTGTTTATAAACCTAGTGAGTGTATATGTAGGGTCTGTCTATAAACCTAGTGAGTGTCTATGTAGGGTCTGTTTATAAACCTAGTGAGTGTCTATGTAAGGTCCGTCTATAAATCTAGTGAGTGTCTATGTAGGGTCTGTCTATAAACCTAGTGAGTGTCTAAGTAGGGTCTGTCTATAAACCTAGTTATTGTCTATGTAGGGTCTGTCTATAAACCTAGTGAGTGTCTAAGTAGGGTCTATTTATGAACCTAGTTATTGTCTATGTAGGGTCCGTCTATAAATCTAGTGAGTGTCTATGTAGGGTCTGTTTATAAATCTAGTGAGTGTCTAAGTAGGGTCTGTCTATGAACCTAGTTATTGTCTATGTAGGGTCTGTCTATAAACCTACTGAGTGTCTATGTAGGGTCTGTCTATAAACCTAGTTAGTTTCTATGTAGGGTCTGTCTATAAACCTAGTGAGTGTCTATGTAGGGTCTGTCTATAGACCTAGTGAGTGTCTATGTAGGGTCTGTCTATAAACCTAGTGAGTGTCTATGTAGGGTCTGTCTATAAACCTAGTTAGTTTCTATGTAGGGTCTGTTTATAAACCTAGTGAGTGTCTATGTAGGGTCTGTCTATAAACCTAGTGAGTGTCTAAGTAGGGTCTGTCTATAAACCTAGTTAGTTTCTATGTAGGGTCTGTCTATAAACCTAGTGAGTGTCTATGTAGGGTCTGTCTATATACCTAGTGAGTGTCTATGTAGGGTCTGTCTATAAACCTAGTGAGTGTCTATGTAGGGTCTGTCTATAAACCTAGTGAGTGTCTATGTAGGGTCTGTCTATAAACCTAGTGAGTGTCTATGTAAGGTCTGTCTATAAACCTAGTGAGTGTCTATGTAGGGTCTGTCTATAAACCTAGTGAGTGTCTAATCTATACTTATTTAATTAGTTAATGATTTAATTATTGGTTCATAATCTTTTTCATCATCAGTATTTTCAGCTCAGCGGTTTAGTTTCAGTCATTGCTGTTTATTATGTGTTTTAGATCATTTTTCAAAATAAAAGTCCCTGTTTGTGGATCTTAATAAAACCAACAGAAGCAGTTAAGACAGTGGGATGTGGGTGGTCTGAGGGTGCTAGTGGTCTGCTGTCTGGGTTGTTGAGCCGGTGTACGTGTTTAAAGTGCGTCTGTCTGTCGTTTCCTCCGCCGGTAGCTCTGCCGGTCGCTCGGCTGCGTGTTTTGGGCTGGCTTGTTGTCGCAGCCGCAGTTCTGTCTGATTACAGGGCGGCTGTGTGAGAGTGAGATGTCTCGGCGTGTGAAAGTGGTCCGTGGTGTGTTTTGGTTAAGCCTCCGTCGCCTTCGCGCAGCTTTTCTTTTTCTTTTTTTCTTCTTCGTTATTTGGTTTATGCAGATGATGTCACGGCCGTAAAGACAGACAGGAAGGAGGGTGGAGTCTGAGCGGCCCTTATGGAACAAATTAAACCAGCTTACTGCGTCCACTAACACAAACACCAGGGCCCGGTCAGTCCAGCCCAGAGAGAGAGAGAGAGAGAGGGAGAGACAGAGAGAGAGAGGGACATGAAGAGACACTGGCTCAGACACAACCCATCGATTCTCTCTCAGTTTCTGTTGGGTTTGTACAGTTTATTGATCCCACTGTACAAAAGCACTTCCAAAATCCATTCTCTCCCAGTATGACCAGCTTTAAATCCCAGCCACACCGACTCCCAGCACAGCACTCGTCCGGTTTGTTTTAAGTGGGGTTGGCGTTTCATAATAAAATAAAAAAATAAAAATAACTCTGTTATACTACAAATATACTTTGGATGAAACCAAGCAAAAATATAGGTATCAGTATTTTACACCAGTTCAGACCTATATATATATATATATATATATATATATATGGGTTTGGGATCACAGTGAAATGTTCTTGTTTTAATGGAGTATCTTCTTCCTTAACACAACAATGTACTGACGGGTCTCTAAAGAAAGTTGTTTCTTTCTGGTCATTGTGAGTCGGTCAGCAAGACATCAACTGCTGATCTTCAGATACTAAACTAACCTAGAATGTTGTTCCCTTTTATACTCACTTATTAGTAGAATGTTTTTCAGCTGTGCATCACAATTGAGCAAGAGTGTCCTAACAACCAATTAGTCCAATAACATCCTTAACTTGGATTGGTGGTCGTACCAGGAGATTTAGACAGAGGACTGAGAATTACTGATAATAGAACTATATGTAAAACAAGCCTCTATACAAAAATAGACTTTAATACAAACATTTATATTCTTTAAAAACATCTGATACACTTACATTAATTGTGAAATGGGCAATATTGTTTGTGAATTGCATAAAAATTGCATGAAATGAAACTCTAAAGTGATCCTAAAGTGGTAGTGTTTGTGTGTATATATATATATATATATATATATATATATATATGTGTGTGTGTGTGTGTGTGTGTGTGTGTAATGCAATCTGAACCCCTGCTGTTTGATCTGATGCAGTATAGTATGTTTTGATGTAATATGATTAAAAAACAGTTTCTTGCAGTTCTAGAATCTGAACCTGCACTGATTATTATGATACAGTATAATGTACCATCATATTGCAGCATAACACAGTATGTTACAGTCCTTTCCCTGGAACTGAGGGGCCGAGCCCACCTCCTGAACAACAACCCCCGCACCATGATCCCCCCTCCACCAAACTTTACACTTGGCACAATGCAGTCACACAAGTACTGTTCTCCTGGCAACCTCCAAACCCAAACGGAGAAGTGTGATTGGTCACTCCAGAGAACACGTCTCCACTGCTCTAGAGTCCGACGCTCTGCGTTGCCCTTGGTGATGTAAGGCTTGGATGCAGCTGCTCGGCCATGGAGACCCATTCCATGAAGCTCTCTACGCTCTGTTCTTGAGCTGATCTGAAGACCACATGAAGTTTGGAGGTCTGTAGTGATTGACTCTGTTGGTGACCTCTGTGCTCTATGCTCCTCAGCATCCGCTGACCAGCTCTGTCATTGTACGTGTTCTACCACTTGGTGTCTGAGTTGCTGTCGTTCTCAATCACTTCCACTTTGTTCTAACACCACTGACAGTCCACTGTGGAATATTTAGTAGTGAGGAAACTTCTCCACTGGACTTGTTGCACAGGTGGCGTCCTATCACGGTACCACGCTGGAGTTCACTGAGCTCCTGAGAGAGACCCACTCTTTACTAATGTGTGTAGAAGCTCTGCAGGACTAGGTACTGGTTTTATACGTGGTAATGGGTGATGACTGTGAGGAGTTGTGCCGTGTATTCTGTATTAAACACTCTAGTTACGCTCTCTTCCCATCAGCCCCGGCGTCCCGCTCTCGCCTTCACACTTTTATCCAAATATTATGAACGTGTTTAACATCAAGGCCCGAAACGAAGTCCAAACTCCCGCGGAATGCTGCCCGCTTCCCAGGCCGCTTTCTAAACATCCAAATCGTGCTGGCCGGCCGCCACGGGCTCCGTATTGAATTATGAATTGACTTGGATGTAATGGGGTCAGCTGTTCTGCTGCTCCAGACGAGAGCGGAGCGCTTCAGCGGGCGCTCGGAGGAAACAGCCCATTACGGGAGATTACTGAGGCTGGAGCTGGTAAACGGGGGCTGAGAAAGAGGAAGCTGCAGGACCTGCTGGCATTTATGGCACGTCAGTTACGGGACTGTGTGTAGATGTAGATGTGCATGCCTGCACAGCGGCGCCGGCGATCCGGCTCAGGACCGGTATTGCGGTTATTCTGCTCCTTATCGGAGTTTTAGGTTCCATGTCTCAGAATTAAACAGGCTGTTTTGGTTATTGGTTGTGCTTTGCAGATGGGTGTATGCAAATTGGCTTTGCTCTGATTGGCTGCTGTGTATTGCACCTTGTTTATAAGTTTATCTTTTATTAACATGCTGGCCACGTTATGCATTACAACTCACGATCATACAAGATCACGATACATTAATATAACAATACTGTACTATACTGTGTGTTACAGTACAGTATATGTTATGATACATTGATATAATACACTGTACTGTAACACACTGCATAGAACAGTACTGTATTATATTAATGTATCGAAACATACAGTAACTATACTTTGTAGTGTGTTACAGTACAGTGTATGTTATGATACATTAATATAATACAGTACTATACTATGCAGTGTGTTATAGTACAATGTTACAGTATGTTATGATACATTAATATAATACATTACTAAACTATAGGGGTGGGTGATATGGCCCTACAATATCACAATATTTAATGGTATTTTTGTGATAACGATACTCTTGGCGATATGACAAAACATTGAATTAAAAAAATAATTCAAATATACTACTTCAACAAAGTGAAAATTAAATTTTATTATTGCATATGATATGATATGATATGGCACAACTGAGATATTAAAAAACACAAGAATTTTCATCAGATTGTAACAGAAGTCAATGATCCAGAATATCACGATACTAAATAATACACTCCATATATCTCCACATATCCAGGACTGAAGTAAAGTGTATGATACTGGAGATAAAATCTGTCTCTAGTAGATATATGATGGGAAATGAGAAAAGTGTGAATTTTTATTTTTCTAAAAAGAGTAAAAGTAGAACCCTGGTGTGATAATTAGTGAGGGGTGATATGGAGTGATATTTTAGGGTATAATATCGTTCACCATATTCAAAATTTATATTTATATAACATTTATATAATACTATGCGGCGTGTTACAGTACAGTGTTACCGTATGTTATGATATAGTGTATCGGATCACATCATGCTACCATGTGATATTATATAATACTATGTAATAGTACAGTATGATATTATTCAGTACATTATATCTTAGTATCTTACGATGCAGTATGTAACCATAGAATATAATACATATATATATACATATGCTTTGTTTACATGTTTCTATGGAATGTTGTTGATGGTCAAATAGTGGAAATTCTGAAAATGCGGTCAGTTTTCTTTGGGAACTATTTTGCCTCGCAACACCCTGCAGCATGTATCCCTCCACCATGAACCAACTACCATAAACAGCGTCTCAGACCTCAGACAGCGCATTCATAAACATTTACTGTAATAACTTTCTGTGAGGAGCTTTTAGAGGTGGACGTCTGGTTCCATTCACCACCACTGTGAACGGTTCTGACTATATCTAGAACCGAGAGTTTCACACTGAACTCACTCGGAATGAGTCTGTTTGCGTCTCAGGCGGTTAGATATTCAGTAGTTTTGAAATATTTAAACTATTGATGACATTTAATAATTGTGGTGAGGCCCGAGCGCGGCCCTGTGTGCGGATGAGGGTGAAGTGTGTGTGTGTGTGTGTGTGTGTGTGTGTGTTCAGGATGCAGTCTGTGGCGGTGCTGACTGCTTTATTCAGGCTGTGCAGGGCAGGTGTCCTGCTCAACTACGTCACTACAGTCACACGCCACAGAGCGCAGGTTGCACTGCACCGAGGGGGTATAGTGGGGGGTCCAAATGTCCAGCTGTTTCCTGACCGGCGTACAGAGGAAGTGAGCTCTGAAACAAAACCCATGACCACATGACCGTTCAAACATATGCAGTCACTTACGTTCATATTAGTTATTGTTTAATATCTGTAACTAATATCTTTAATTAATGACTGTGAGGCTTTATTAAACAGTTAAAGCAGTAATTAATAAATATATAAATTAATATAGTTCTGTTTTACTGTAATTATCAACGTAGCTGCATATTTTCCAGCCTGTCTTTGTCTCTTAGAAGTAAACAGTCTGTTTTTAGTTGTTATGCATGGAAGACTGATGTATATAACCAAGCTCTGTTGTGATTGGCTGTCCCTCTGACTGGGTGGAGCTGAACTGCTGCTCCACTGACCATACAGGAGCTCCACTTACAGACTGTAGTTCATCTGATTCTCTGTATACTTTATTACTCTGTTCTTTAATGATCAGGACCCCCACAGGACCACCACAGAGCAGATACTATTAGGGAGGTGGGTCATTCTGCTGCTGGAGTGTTTAAGCATTGTGTCCACTCACTGTCCACTCTTAGACACTCCTACTACTTACTTGTTATTTTGGTTGGTGGACGATTCTTAGTATATATATATATATATGTGTGTGTGTGTGTGCATGTGTGTATATATATAATATAAAAATAGGATTCCACGCACACACTCTGAATTTGAGTGGAGATGTTCAGGCTCTGTATGTGGGCGCGCTCCCGCCCGCAGGCTCTCTCCGTGGCCGGGCTGGACGGGTCCTGACTCATGCCATGGTTGGAATTCTTGGACAGGATCCTGACGCACTTTGTTTCTGATAACAATTAAATGTGCTGACACACGCACGGTTTGCCAAGCGCTCGTAAACGCCGAGCAGGAGAGGAGTTTATTTTTTTCAGGCCGGCAGACTTTGCCCTCTCCTCCCCGCGCGGTGTGTAGCGTACAGTATCTGTCTGACTGTGTGTGTGTTTGTTTTGCTACGTTTGCAGGACTATAGGTCTGATCGTGTTTTAACAGCAGACCAATAGCAGGTCCACCAGCAGCCCGCTCACCACTCTGAGATTCACCAACCAGATTAGATCAGATTTAGATTAGACTATATATATATGTGTGTGTGTGTGTGTGTGTGTGTGTGTGTGTGTGTGTGTGTGTGTGTGTGTGTGTGTGTGTGTGTGTGTATGAATGAATGCTTTAGTGCATCTTAGAAGCAGCAAACACAGTCAGTGGTGTTGAGGGTCTGGACTCTGGGGTGGTCAGTCCAGTCAGTGGTGTTGAGGGTCTGGACTCAGGGGTGGTCGGTCCACTCGTCTGGACTCTGGGGTGATCGGTCCAGTCAGTGGTGTTGAGGGTCTGGACTCAGGGGTGGTCAGTCCAGTCAGTGGTCTTGAGGTTGTGGACTCTGGGGTGATCGTTCCAGTCAGTGGTGTTGAGGGTCTGGACTCTGGGATAGTTGG